>CAJQZJ010032812.1:1026115-1044257 GCA_907164525.1 Lophiomys imhausi
AAAACCAAAACCAAAACCAAAACCAAAACCAAAACCAAAACCAAAACCAAACAAAACAAAACAAAAAACAACAACCGGGAACCCACTGAGGGCGGGTGCATGCTGGAGCCTTCTTTCAGGTGTCATTGTCTCTCTCAACCCTCCCAGCCTGCTCCCCAGAACTCTCAGGTACTGCCTGATGTTTGTGTTTTCCTGAGAAGTTATCTACAGGACAGTCAGTCTGTTGGAACTGCATTTTTTTTTTAATACAAGAGGCAGAACTCCTCAATAGTTTACTTTTGTTTTGAAAGATACTTAGTTTGGAAAATTTTTGTTTCCAGAAAGGTTATATACAGTGAACAGTAAATTCCTGAATATTTTCAGCCAGTTACAGCTTCTCTCCTGTTGATCTCTCGAAGTTACAGCCCAGCAATCAAAACCAGGAAATGCTGGCGTTACTAATAACTAAATGCTTGACTTTTTTCAGATTCATCAATTCTTCTGGAAAAAACTTTTTCCTGTTCTAGGAGCCAATTCAGGGCCATGCATGGCATTAGGGACCGTGTCTCCTCAGGAAAGGTCTATAGTAGTTTCTCAGTCTGTTTTATGTTGGCAGTTTTGAAGAGTAATGGTTAGGGAGTCCATAGACTGTCCCTTTGGTTTGACAGGTGTTTATGATTAGAGCTATGGTTTTTTTTTGGGGGGGGAGGATAAATACTATAGAAGTGAATTGCTCTTATCAAATTATATTGAGATGTACATGGCATCTATATGCATCAAGTGGTTAAAGAATCATGCTTTGCTCAAGCAAAATGGTCCCACATTTCACCCCTCTTGAAAAGAGTGGAGATTCTTGGTAACACATGGTCACTGTCAAGTGTGAAATTGTTTTCTTTCACCAAGCAGATTAAACATCTGGAATGGACATTGTCATTAGAAATCTGTCATGGACAGAAAGAAATATAAAGAATGAGAAAAACGTGCTTCTCCCAAACAGTCCTGTGTCAGGTCCACAGTGCAGAAGAGCATCAATCTCAGGGCATACCTGCTCCTTATTTACACACTACCAGTTTGGAAAAGTTTAGTAGTCTGGCTTCAGAGTGATGCCCGAGTAGCTTGGAGGTAAAGCATGAAGAAGAGAAAAGCTTCCTGTGTGTGTGTGTGTGTGTGTGTACGTGTGTGTGTGTGTGTGTTCAACACTAAAATCTTTAAAATGAAAATCAATATGGAGTTGGTGTACAGTCATTCAAAATCACAGGTATGAGTTTTCATCAGCTCACCCTGAGCCAGAAAGTCAAATAACCATGTTGGCTGAAAGACACACATTCTGTATTCATACATTTTCTAAATACATACCAGCTTAGGAATGAGTCTTGGGAAACTACACCCTTTAACATAATAATCTCCACAGATAGCAAGTCAGAGCTTAGCATACAAAGTACTTTGATACACTGTGAAACAAAAAGCTATTTTTTTAAAATTGAGAGTAAACAAGTTATTCTAAAATTATTCAAAACTACTCCATATTCAAACTTAGACTATGTTAGTGTGTAAACAGTGAAGGTGGTTTTTTTTTGTTTGTTTGTTTGTTTTGTAGTTTGAAAACAGTGATCAGGGTTGAAGTCTCAATATTTCAAACAAACTCCTAGACATTAAGAATGGAAGAGTTCCTAGATGGATCACCCATTCTACTTCCACTATTTCATAAACTGTTCTCCTTCCAATTGTTTCCATAAAACTTTTGAAAAACCAACCAGCTAACCCAAGGTGAATTGCTCTTCTAATCCCCAACATTTATCACTTTTTAAACATATTTTTACAACATTTTACATATTTTAATCAAATAGTCTCCAGATGAAAAGTCAACCATTTGAAGATTTTTATTGGCCAAGGAAAAATTACTCAATACATAATCACAGCAGAATATTTTCCATAAAAATTAGGCATGAAATTGGTAAAACCACATTTCTTTGTCTGAGACATTGTTCCTGCAACTAACTCTGGTAAACCTGGACAAGCTGCTGTGGCTCTTACCTGAAAGTGGCCACAAAGTTCACGGTGGGCCAGCCCAGGACAAAGGACTTCAGTGCGTTTGTGTTGCCTTCTCCCACCTCGTCCACACAGCTTGCTGTCCACATGTCCGTAAGTTTTATTTTATTTTTTATCTTAAAATTGTTGTTATATCTAGTGAGATAGAAATGAAATCGGGTGCTCTTGTTATTTTGTTTCTTGAGTCTTATAGGAGGTTCTGTATTTGTCATGAGAGGGCAGTTTCTATTCATTGTGGGCAAAGAATGTCTTACTGTTCCCTTCTCCAGTTCCTGATGCAGCAGATTATATCATGGACAATTATCTAGGTCTTTGAAACGTTTGGGCAAGTTCAGTTCTCATGGCTGCATTAATGGCAGTAAATATCTATACACTGAACTTTTATATATGTTGAGCACTACATTTGGTTCAAAACCCAACTTAAATTTATTCTGTGATAAAGTAAGCAAGTTATGGATATACATAAATACATGATTAATGAAATGTTAAGTACTCCCATCTTAGCAGATACTGGAAATGAGACTGGAATTAGAGAAACTTATAATAAGCTTGCAACAGAATGGTTGTTAAAACTTTGTGGGTTTAGAAACACAGATTACCTTAAATTTCATAAAGTGTTTTTTAAAAAATTTCAATCATTTTCTAGTATATTCTTGCAAACACTAAAAAACTGTAACCTAAAATCAAACTAGAAAACAACAAAACAAACAAACAAAAACAGAGAAGAGGGCTAACCCAATGAGCATCCTGGGGACCTAGAAGGTAAGCTACCTTAAGTCAGTTATGATTCCTTTTTGACAATTTCCTCCTAATCTCCCTTAAACCCTTGATATTGGTCAGTATATTTTGACATAGTTGACATATTTAATGTTCATGATAGTTCTGAGACTTAAGTAGTTAGAAGGCATTGAGAACTATGAAGAGAATGGATTTCCTAGCATTCAGAACCATTTGGGTAAATAAAAGCTGCAATGAAAGCAAAGATACAACACAAGATCAGGAGTCCCCACATTCATCTACTGCAGAGAATATAAAGCTCAAGTGAGATTTATGCTTTCAATAAGGACTTTGTATAAAGGGGACTAACTACTAAGCACTAAGGGCAACAGTTATTTCAGCAAATTAAATGATCTGGCTATCACCATACCTTTCACCCAAGGCTGAGAAGTGACAGAGTGGCCACAGTTTGGCATGGCAGGGAGTTCATATATAGGCTCAGCCAATTACTAACTTTGTAATATATCATTTTCTTTTTTACAATGAGGGAAATAATATTCAACTCAAAATGGTTGTGAAAGTTAAAGCCTTTGGATTAATCACTAACAGGTCCTCTCAAATGTTTCACTCTTACTGTCCCAAGTATACCTCTCAGATTAAATCTAGGTTTGTCAAATTAATACCCAGCTCTGCCCAAGTCTTACCTTTATGACATAGCATGGCTTAGTGTAGGTTTAACAAGTGTTCACTTTTCTCTAGTCACTGAAAATCACTTTGTAGAGAATGAATCTGTTAAAACAGTCTGATGCTTCATGATGTTTTATAAATAACAAGAAAGCAGAATGGAGTGAGCATCACCTCTTTGTGTTAGCTGCGCTGACGACTAGTTGAATAGGAAGTGAATCTTCCTGGGCACCTCTAACATGTACCCTCAACATCCCCAGTACATCTGTAAAATTAACCTTAACTGTCATTTTCCCCAGCTAAAGCCCTCACAGTTTCCTCCATGGGCCACTACAGCGACCTCCTGTCTAGTTGCCTTGTTTCTACTTTTGCTTCTCCTACAACCCATTCTTTACAATGAGTAAATATTTCAAAATATCTGTCACATTATGGCATTCCCCAACTGAATCTAAAGATCAAATTCCAAAACTCTCTAGTGTAGGTTAATAATTCCAAGCTTCCAAAGTGTCCCCCCCCATGTTCTGCTTCCTGATACACCATTGTAAAGTTTTCTTTTGTCCCATACCCAGGTTGGTCTGTGTAGTCAACAGCACAGGTCAGAAATGATGGTGTGATCACTTTAGAAAGACTTTTCACTATGAGGGACACAGATACCATGTTATGAGAAGTACTATGGAGGAGATCAATGAAGGGAAACAAATGTCTCTGGACAATAGCCAGTGAGGAACTGACGCTGCTAGCTCAAAACTGGACCCTCCACTCAAGCCTCAGGGTCAGAGGAGGGTCCTTGAGCCAGAGCCACCCACTTAAATACTCCTGAGTCCAGAGTCAAACTGCGAGAGATGCTGCTAGTTTTAAACTGCTATGTTTTAGAGGAAGTTGTTATTTGTTTTGTTTTTTTTTTTTTTTGGTTTTTCGAGACAGGGTTTCTCTGAATATCTCTGGCTGTCCTGGACTCGCTTTGTAGACCAGGCTGGCCTCGAACTCACAAAGATCCGCCTGCCTCTGCCTCCCAAGTGCTGGGATTAAAGGCGTGCGCCACCACCGCCCGGCTTATTTGTTTTGTTTGAAGTTGTTTATTAAAGTGTTAATTTAGGTCCCTGTTTGTTCCATGACTGAGTAAACACAGGAAGGACTGCAAAGAATGTGATAGGTCTAATCCCTGCTCCTCTGAAGCCTGCAGTCTTACAGGAAGGGTGTGAAAGATTGCATCTCTATATGTGTATGAAGAGTTGCAGAAAGTGACCAACACAAAGAACAAAACTTAAGTGCTGGAGTATGAAGTAAAGGATAAGGGGATGTGCTATGTACGGAGTTGGGATGAAGAATTATTAAAGGATGAAAAACAACTAACCATTAAAGACCTTGGGAGATTAAACTAATCTCTCTAGGTCATGGAACAAACAGGGACCTAAATTAACACTTTAATAAACAACTTAAAGCAAAAACAAGCACCTCATTTAATTTATTAACTACAGGGACTGGAGAATTGGCTCAGTGGTTAAGAACAACAGCTGATCTTCCAGAGGACCCAGCTTCAACTCCCAGTACCCATAAGTTGGCTCACAACCATTTATAACTCCAGTTGTGGGGCAGGATGCCCTCTTCTGGCTTTCATGGGCACTGCATGCACATAAACATCCATATACATAGGAACACAAATAAAGCTTTAAAAACATGCTAATCACTTAATTCAAGCCAGACATTCTTATAGTAAGCACCAAGTGGAGACTATGGTCTTCGTTAGAGGAAATTCAACTTTATAATGATTACTCACAATGTATACAATTTACTTACTTGATTTTGGCTGCAACAAACAGATCATTAAATAGGAAAAGATGCCTCTCCTGCCTCTGCAGGCCTCTTTTAAGTTCCACAGGGCCATCAATCAGCAGAGTCCTACTGGAGCACATGAATGATGACAGAAATGCACACGCGTCAATGCTAGCAGAATGACTGTCTCTGAAACAGACCACATGCAGCAAGTCCATCAGTCAAATACTCAACCACAAGACAAAGGTTTCTAAAGTCGTGACTCACAGTTGTTTATGAATGTAGACTCAAAGGCATTTTTTTTTACTTTTCCCAATATTTATTTATTTCTTCAATTTACCTCTCAATCACACTCCCCTCCTCCCCATCCCAGTGTCCCACCCTTCTACCCTGTTCCCCTCTCCCTCCTATCCACCTTTTTTTTTTTCCCTTTTAATTTAAGGTGTATCTTTTTCACCCCAACAGCTTCCCCTTTTAGTCCAATAAAAGGCTCTTTTTCTTGTAACAATAAATACAACACAAAACAGTAAGAATAATTAGGCAAATGAAAATTATAAGGTATAACCTACATTCCCAATGTCCAGTCCATACATATTTGGCAACTGACAATAATATTCTATTATGTACCTTGATGAGTTTAAAGTTCTATACCTAACTCAGTTTCCATCCTAACTTGCAATACCAACTTAAAAAAAATAAATCTTCTTAGACCTAGAACATCCTTTTAATTCCTAAAAAAACTTAAAACTTAACTGTGAGACCCTGGGTTCCTTGAATGGATGCTTTGATTCTCCTGGAAAGATAAGAACAGAGCCCTGCCCCAATCCTAACTCTGGGACAATTACCCTCTTTTTTGGTGGTGGTGGGGGGCTAGGTAATATTTCTCCTGAAGCAAATTTGGTTTTTTGACAATATATAAAGTGTTATCTTTCAATCTGGGTTAAAGAAGAAATTATTTTGTTATTTTGGAGCTAAACCAGCTTTAGTGTATATATTTTGAGATCTCAAAGGACAATTTGTTTGTATTGAGTAGGCCTTTTGTAAGTAGCTTTTAAACTTAGGTCTTTCCAAATCCTATGTGTGTGTCTCTGCATTCTAATTATTGGGATCAGAGACCTGTTGTTCCCATCTGAAGGGATTAAAGATGTGTTCCACCACTCCTGGATCGAGACTATAACTATTTAGTTTTTAACTACATCAGAGACCTGAGAAGAATAAATATATAAGAATAAACAGGAAGTGCAGAGCCAGCAGCTTCCATAACTAAGAAATTACAGACAACTGGCTGTCTGGACAGTCCCCAATTTCTCTCCATACATTACAGCATCAATCTTCAGCCTTTTGACCCAGTATCTCTGACAGACATTGATTATAAGGCAGGAATTATGAAGGACTTGCCTACCCTGTCTTGGCAGAGCTAGGCTGTTGACTTACCTGCTTCCAAGTTTTGTCCTTTTTAGACAGCATTCTGTCTAGAGTTGAAGCAAGGGCTTTTCCTTGCCCAGTGATAAGCTTGCCACTAATGTAGCCATCTCCAAATGGAGATTCTTTGATGCTCATTATCTACTTGGAGTAGAATGGGAGGGGGTGCTGTCAGAAGCTGACATGTCTCCATATCAAAAAAATCCTAAGAAAACATTTTAAATGCCATATTTTACAGATCTCTTGAGGTTTTTGAAGACTACCTATCTCTGTATATTTGAATAAGCAAATGTTGCTTGTCTCTTAGCAACTTGATTTCTGATTAATTTGGAAAACATCTGTGATACACTACACTAGTACCTAACAAAATGACAAGTTTGAATGACTATTAGTTTGCATTTCTTATTTACCCTAAACAGTTTGTGACAGCTACTATCAATGGGTCAAAACTTCATATGGCATTTATTTTTTGAGCAGCAGTTCAGTGTCTTTACTGGTCTCACTGCTGACTTTGTACATGGCAGACTCATAGAACTTCATTATGAAAAAACCTTTTAACAAAATTGAAATGCCTGTATAATAAATACACATACACTCTGACCTAGACATAGCATTAACATTTTATCACACTGGTTCGTCATACTCCTACTCCAACTGTCTTTCTATGGACTCATTAATTTAATTCCTTTTTGGAATTTCAGTATTAACTGCTTTGGGGCAGTTGCATCATCAACTAGAAATATTTACTTAGGAGCTGTCTTATAATTAAAATGTTTACAACAAAGAAATATGCACAAGACCAAATCTTCAGTGCAAATACACTAAGTTTTGACAAATGCATTCATCAGCGAAAATTGAACTCAACTAAGATACAGAAAATCACTCCAAAAAGGTCATCCTTCTCAGTCACTATATGGGTACCATGTGTGTTGGTCCTGGTTGGTTTCATTCTTCTACAGGTTGAGGCTGATAACAAGTTCAATTTTTTTTATATACTCACAAAAATTATTCCACACAAACACAATTTAGTCATCATTAGCGTGCCTGCTTATATACCCAGCATCCTGTAGCCAATAGAGAATCGTTATGACAGCCAAGTTACAACAGAGGTTTCCACCTCAAGTCCTGGTACAACAGCTAGTACACAATTACTTCTCAATAATTATAGAATACAATCTATTTCCTCAAAATTTTTTTTCCTAACTCACAGCCCATTCCAAATGTTATGTCTTCCATGAAAACTTTCTCTTGAAACAGTCTTTGCTTGCCATTTCTTATATGACTTATACTAAGTTCTCTATGTCTTCAATATTCTCATTCAGCATTTATTGTGAATACCATGTAATGCATGTACTAGTAGTAAAGTTTGTTTTGCTGGGTACCTGCCATATTCATTCATGGAGGCCAGACTTGGTCCCCTACCTCAAGAAGTTGTCACTCCAATAGAGGAGTCAGACAAATAAGACCATGAGAAGCCAGTGGCATGACAAACACACAGGGTACTGAGGCCCAGCAAAGGTATGACCTTTATCTGAGACTGGGTGGGTTAGGACAGTTTCTTAGAGTACACAGTGTCTTAAAGGATGGACAGACAGATCAATAAACACTGAAGGCCACTCTAAGAAAAGGCAGCTGGCTGTGTGTGGGGCGAGGGGAGGAGAGGTATCTTTGACACGGACTCTGTTGCCTGTTAGTGGAACACCTTACCCTAGCTGGGCCATCTTGTTGGGCTCCAGGGCAACAGGAAGCTCTTAACTCTCATGTGACTTAATGAACCAAGGTAGGTTGATATGTGGGGGGCTCCCCTCATCCGAGGAAGAGAGAGGGAAGAGGGTTGGGGGGGGTGGCGACCAGGTGGGGAGGAAGGAGGGGGCTGCGATGGGGATGTAACTTGAATGAATGAAGAAAGAGAGAGAGAGAGAGAAGAAAAGAAAAGAAAGAAAAGGAAGTGTGTCAATCAAGATCATGTGTTCTAGTAAAAGGGATGCTCAGGAGAGATTGCATTACAGGACTGGGGAAGGATATTTTCCCACTTTATAAGAATCTTTAGACTTTACCCCAAAGCATTATAGGTTTTTAGAAAGGGTGCTGTGTTTGTAATATATTGAAGAAAACAGAGTAGGGCAAATTAGGGAGTGGGAAACCATTAGGAAGCTGTCACAGTAAGCTTAGGTAAGAAATGTTGCACATTTAACAATGAGGAACAAAAGGATGGAAGAAAACACATTTTAGAATTATTAAAATATACACCATTAAAACTGTGGTAGGCTGTGCCGATAAAACAAAAATAAAATGGACAAGACTATAAGCCTTATTGTTTAGTCTTTACTCAACTTTTCTTTTTTCTTTTATGTCTTACTGGGCATTGAATATAGGGCCTTGTGCATGCTAGGCAAGTGCTCTACCACTGAACCATGGCCACTGCCATCTTCCTACTCTTTTTTTTTTTTTAAGGCACAGTCTCACAAAATTCCCCACAATGGGCTTGAATTCACTGTCATCCAGACAGGTCTTAAATGTGCCATGACTCACAATCATATTTTGTTTGAGCCACAAAGAAGTATCAAAAATTTTATACACACAGTTTGCCACAATCCTTCTCTATCATTCTGTCTACTATACTTCTGAGATCATATGCATTATAATATACTTCTAGGTTCCTGAAAAGTACTTAAACCAGTGATTTTTTTTGCTTAACTGTTGCTGTTTTTAAAAGCTCATTTAATTTTGAGTTCTGCCAAAATTATAGCAAAATACACATAATGTTTTTTATATTTGTTTGTGTGTATGTGTACATATGTGTGCAAAGTACATAGAGAGTGTGTGCTGTACATGAGATACAAACAAAAACTTAAGCATTTCCTGGGAGATGTGCACATGTGATGGTTTTTGCTTGTTTGGGTTTTGCTGTTGTTGTTTTGAGAGAGGGTCTCTCACTGGGAACTGGGCTCACTGTGATGTGGGAGCACCCCTATCTGTCTGTGTGACCAGCAGGCTCTAGGAATTCTCCTATCTATACCTCCCAAGTATGGAATTACAAACTTATAATGCCCAGCCTTTTACTCTACTGAGGAACACACTCAGCTCATGGTTGTGTGGCAAGGACTCTACTGACTGAGCTCTTTCTATAGCCCTTGCATTTTGATCACTTAAAAATGTTAAATTCATTAGTATTTAACAATATGCATGATGTGCAACCATTGTCACTATCTAGTTATTAAATATTCATATCAGTTCTAAAGGAAAGCCTGTAGGTCTTAAGGGCCCCTCCACAGATTTACCTACTTTGCATATATCACACTGTACTGTATATGTTCTCTTCTGTCTCCCTTTTTTAGGTTAATTGAAGAGTTTCAAGATTCATACTGTAGCTTGTCTCAGTGCTTTTTACTGCTGCATGTTACAGTGTACGGATAGACTTTTAAAGTCACTAGCTGAGGGGTACTTCCATTGTTTGACTGATGCCACCATGACAACATCTGTTTTCAGTGCTGAGTATACTGAAGACCAGAAGCCCTGGATCATACGGCAATTCTATATTTAACTTACTAAAGAACCCACATCACACCCGCCAGTGATGGATGACAGCCCCTCCTTTGCTTCTTTTTATATTTTAAGGATATGCTAACTAAAAAGATGCATTATATAGACCAGGGCCTCATAACTGCTTCGATAGTCTGTAACAGACCCCTTAAATTGCTGAATCTTCTCTTCAATCTGCATTTAATATTTATATCAAACTAAAGTTTCTAAATGCACGGTGCCAGTGATCTTAGAATGTAAACTGTCTAATAAGTAAGCTCAACTCAGATATAACATGCCAGTTGGCAGCTCTCTATATCGTCTTTGAGTGGTATCAGTGCTGAGACATTCAGAATAAATTAGACCAGACATAATTTGAAACAAAAGAACATAGGCATTGAAATAAGGCTATAAAATCACTGTTGATACCATTCCATGTCATTCAGCAATAGAAACCTCTTTATGGTATATTTGTGACTATCTTGAACATTTTAGCAATAAAACAAAACCTGGAAATCTAGTCTAAAGCATTTATGTCTTACTGATGGGTTAAATAAGCAGGTGCTGATGGCTCTCAATATCCATTGTATAAAAAAAAATCACATTCAAATTACTAAAAACAATCTATACAACTAATTATATCACATAATGGTAGTGTGCTATATATGTATATATATTTAACTACATATACATATATGTATATATTTAACTAGATGACACAATGAACAGAGCATGAATTTTGCCTTGGATTACAAGAACAGAACCTAGAGATAATGCTAATATCACAACCAAAATGAACTCAGTTAGGACCAGGGCTTGGAAGGACAGATAGGATAATGTTTGGATAGACAGAATGAGTAGAGCTTTTGAGAGAAAGAAATAGACAAAGGAACACTTCACACAGCAAAACACTGATTAAAGTAGGTAGTTTCTATGATATATTACAGTCATCAGTATATCACATATTGAGTACATTAATAATTATATGATATGAAAATTCAAAAATGAAGGAACACAAACAACTAAAACACAATAGCAAGATGGAAGAAGGAAGTGAAAGACAGATGGATAACAATAAGCAGTTACACTAATGAAGTCAGACCCCACACACAAAAAGAGAGTATTTCTACAGAATAAAGCACATAACTTCTTCACAGCCTTGACAAAGAAGTGCTTCAACAACATCGACTTTGAGTTCAAGGCACTAACTATATGTTAGTGAGAAAAGCAGCTTTTGTGACTGGTGGCTGTAAAGCAGCAGTACGCAACCTTCCTAGTGCTGCAACCCTTTAACATGGTGCCCCATGCTCTGGTGAAGCCCAACTATAAAATTATTTCATTGTTACTTCATACCCGTAATTTCTCTACTGTTATGAACTGTAAGGTAAATATCTGTGTTTTCCAGTGGTCTTAGGAGACCCCAGTGAAAGGGTAGTTTGACCCCCAAAAGGGTCTTGAGCCACAGGTTGAGAACTGACGCTCTAAAGACTTAAACCACATATTATACCCAAAGACACAGCTCACTTAACAGAAAGAAGCATGAATTATAGAATTTCTTTTTTTTATTAAATACTTTATTTTTTTTCTTCAAGTTACATCTCAGTCACAAACCCTTCCATATTCTCCCTTCCTGTCCCACCCTTCCACCCTCTTCCCCCCAACAGCTTCCCCTTTCAGTCCAACAAATGGTATAGAATTTCTAATGAGATGGTAACTTTTCAAGAACAGGATGAAAGGATGATGAGGACTAGATAAGCCTCAATGGAGGACTGCAGGAAACACCAAACTGATTCTGCTACCTTTATGTGGCCTCTTGACTTCAAAATACTATCTGTCCCCATTATGAACTAAGTAAGATTAATTTGGATCATCATGAATCAGAGAATGCCAAACACATTCAAACTAATGTATGTGTGTACATTATGGCGTGATGGGGCCACAGGTTAGAATGTCTACTGACTCAACAATAGGCCAGGTCACTCACATGTTGACTAGATTCTCTAATATTTGAGTGGATTGGTTTGGGTAACGATTATATAATGGCATGTGGAAAGGAAGAAAATAATCATGCTTCATTCAGTCATTCTGTCTGTAACTTAGGAATATCCTAAAGTTATATAGGCCACCCAATAACTTCTTTAATTTTTCTTTTGAGCCAGGTTTGCTATGTTATTTGCTAGGCTTCAAGTGACCCTCTTGCCTCAGTCTCCCAAGTTGCTAGGATGATAGGCATGTGCCTTTGTGTCTAGCCAACAACTTCTAATTAGAAGAATAAGAAACACAAATTACAAAATCTTTAAGGTAGTATACTACTGGCAGTGACAAGCTATCTATGATCTCCAGCTCATTTATGGCAAAATGTCAATATTTACTTAATATGTAAATATGTTGACTCAATTAGCTGGAGGGTAGTGGAAGAATGAGGTTGGCAAGAAGCTTTAACCACTTTCCTGTCCAAGTCTCACATACTGTTGTCTTCACGGCTTTGTTTTGTAGTTTTAGTTACCTGACTCAAAATAGTTATATGGAACATTCCAGAATAAATAGTTCTTGAGTTTAAACTACATGTCATCTTAAGTAGTGTGATAAAACTTGACTCTGTCCCACCTTGCATCCATACTATGTATATTTAGTCACTCTGGGTTAATTTTCAGACTGTCATGCCATTTCAGTGCAGTGTTCAAGTAACCTTTATGTGATAGCCGGATGCTGTGTCACAATGCCTATGTCAGTCATTGTACCACACAGATACACTATCATTTCACGAGGTCACAGGATGTGGAAAGACAATACAAAAGATATTTTGAGACTGCATTCACATAGCTTTATTATAATGCACCACTTTTTATCAGCTGTTTTTAACATCTTGCTGTACCTAATTTATGAATTAATCTTTATCATAAATATACATGTTGGTGTATTGTATACTAGTAGCTTGCAAAAAGAAGCATAGCTTAAAAAGGTAGCAATAAATTGTTCTAGAGACAGTCCATAGCGAGAGCTTGAGAAGGTCTGATGACAAATCAAGAGTTAGCACCAGCAGCTCCGTGGAGGTAGAGATAAGGAATCTGGCTTTTGACATTTTAAATTAGTTATCAAAACAGCCATTTTAAAGCTACAGAAAGATATTGGTTCATATAGGAATAACATGAGATGGAGAGAAAGTTCAAGTATTGAAATTTAGGGCACACTAACTTAAAATTCAGGAAAGGAAGGCAAGTAACACTGACAAAGTAGTGAAAAGTCAAGCCAAGAGTGGAGGGGATGGGGTGTCCACTGCTGATGAGCACCAGAGAAAGTAATTCAACTACCAGACCAAGTACTGTGGTGGTCTCCAATGACCACGAAAAGAATTATTCTGATGCACTATATGAACCAATTACTTCAATTTATGTTAATATCAAATTTTCATTCACTGAAGATTTAAAAAGGCAACTACATTGGAAGTTTTGGAAAATATTAAAAGTTACTAAATAAAATTAGAAACATACAACACAAGTTTCTCAATCTAGGGGTTGCCCTAATACAATGTTTAAAGCTATCATTTAATAGATTTATAATGTTTACACCCATGCAACTCTAGCACCCCATACTGCTGTTCATATGTGCAGTACTAATTGTACTAAATGAGTTACTATAAAAAGGAAGGGGATGGGGAGGTGGCTCAGTGGTTGAGAGCAGGAACTCCTCTTGCCAAAGACCAAAGAATGGTTTCCAGAACCCATGCTGGGAGGCTCACAAGTGCCTGTAATTCAAGCTCTGGGGGATCTGACACCTCTGACCTCAGTGGGCATTTTACTCAAGTGCACATACCCATACACAGATGTACACACATATACCTACTTTAAAAGAATAAAAAACAATTGAAGGAAGAAGATATGAAGTTGGGAAGAGTATATAGGTGGGGTGATCAGGTAGTAGCTGGAGTGAGGAATTGGAGACAGATATGATCTAGAGACATTGTACTCAGGTATTAAATTATCTGAGAATAGTGAAAAAAAATTTAAAAATCATACAACACAGACAACTTGGTTTCATCTAATGAGCTCATGGTTGGTTCAACATCATCAAATCAAAAAAATGTAACATACAATATTAATAAAGACATACATCACATGATAATCTTGTTAGATGCTTAAAAGGTTTTGAAAAAGTTCAACAGTCCTTCATCATAAAAGTTATGAAGAAACTAGGAATAGATGGAATATATCTCAACATAATAAAAGCTAAATGGTACATAGGCTTTGCTACCTATTAATGGGATAATTTGCGCTAGGGGTGCTACCAGGTAGGCCCTGAGTGCAAGAGGAAGCTCTTAGCCCTCATATGACTGTTGAACTGAGAGGGGCTGATTTGTAGGGACACTCCACATCAGAGGAGTGGGATGGGTGGGAGAGGGAGGGGAGGGTGGAACTGGGAGGGGTGGAAAGAGGGCATTGTGATGAAGATGTAAAAACAAACAAACAAAAAGCTAAATGGTAAAACAGTTGTCATTATTTAGCTAAATGGGAAAAAAACATAATTTTTTCACAAATTTAGAATTAAGTTAAGGAGACCTCTCATTTGATTCTTATTCAATATATATAGTGCTTGATGTCTTCCATAGAACAATGGAAAAATAGAAAGATAAAAAGAATAAAAATTGCAGATAACATGGTTCTATTCTTAAAATCCATGGCCTTCACCTAGAAGTTTTGGATGTAGTAAATACTTTCAGTAAAGTTGTAGGATACCAAAGTTCATATACAATAACAAACCTGCTAAGAAAAAAAAATAGCTCATTCATAATAACCCTAAATGAGGAGTTGAAAGACCTCTACAAGGAAAATGTCAATATGCTGAAAGAGGAACTAGAAGAAGACACTGGATGATGGAAAAACCTTCCATCATCAGAATTAATACCGAGACTGTTGGCTACGCTAACAAAAGTAATATACAGAATCATTACAATGTACTTTAAAATTCCAATGACATTCTTAGCAGAACTAAAAAAAATATTCTAAAATTTGTATGGAAACACAAAAGACTGTAGACTTATTAACAGAAAGAACACAGGAGTAGGTGCTTGGAGCTTAACTCATGTCCTCGGCAACAGCCATAAGCACTCTTAACCACTCACCCATTTCTCCAGCTTCCAGATTTCACACTTCTTGAGAATTATATTCAGCTATCAGTCATGAGGAACCATCATATTAAAATCATCATTCTCAAAATGATCTTCCTCATGCTTGAACTATGAAGAGTTTATTCACAGTGACCACACAATGTTAAGTATCAGGTGATATAGTTTCTATTTTGCACAACTTAAAAAATGTGAATAATAAGAGAATAATAGAATACTGTAATGATTGCAGATTAAAGTGTGAAATCCACAGGTTAAAAGCTAGACAAGATAAAAACTGACAGTTCAACTAGTAATTTTTCACAGTAAATCACCATCTCTTAACAAGGCAGAGAAGCACATATTGTATCTGTGTTGGCAGACTGAGCAAACACACGTGGGTCTTATTTCCAGGCTCTGGTCATATAGCCCAAATCCTAAATCATAAAGCAGTCTCTCTCTCTCTCTCTCTCTCTCACACACATGCACACACACATACATGCACAGGCACACGCACACATACAGAAAGTGAGTGGTTATTAAAATCTAGGTTCACATATAAAAGAAAACATGTGGTCTTTGAGCTAGGGTTATTTTGCTTAATTAATGGTTTCCAGCTGCATCCGTTTTCCTGCTATTGTCATGAGTTCACTTTTCTTCACAGTTGAATAAAATTCCATTGTGTATGTGTAGCACATTTTCCTAATCAAGCCTCCACTGAATGGACATCTAGCCTGGTTCCATTTCTTGGCTATTGTCAGAAGCATAGTGACAAATATGGATGTGCAAGAATCTTTGTGATAGGGCTTTGGGTATATATGCAGGAGTGGTACAGATGGATTATATGGGGTGGTGGAATGAGAATAGTTCCAATAGTTTCATATGCTTGAATTAATCTATCTCTCTCCTCTTCCCTCCTCCCTCATGGATGTGTCTTGAGATATGAGCTCTAGGCTATTGTTCCAGTATCATGCCTACTTGCTGCCATGTTCCCTACAGTGATGGTCATGGACTCTAACACTCTAAAACTGTAAGCCCCAAATAAACCCTTTCAATAAGTTGCCTTGGTCATGGTGCCTTATCTCAGCAACAGAAAAGTAACTAAGATATATGTGGTAATTATATTTTTTAGTTTTTTGTTTTCTTTTTTCTCTTTTTTAATGTTTATTTATTATTTCATATTACATCTCCATTACGGTGCCCTCTTTCCAACCCTCCTGGTTCCACCCTCCCACCTCCCCTTTCCACCCATCCCACTCCTCCAGTGTGGGGTGTCCCTACATATCAGCCCCTCTCAGTTCAGCAGTCATATGCGGGCTAAGACCTTCCTCTTGCACTGGGGCCCTACATGGCAATACCTCCAGGGCAAATTATCCCATTAATAGGTAACAAAGTCTATATTCCTGACACTTTTGGTGTGTTGGTTGTAGGATAGTTATCCTGTACTATATGGTTAAAATCCAATTATAAGTGAGTAGATGCCATGTGCATCTTTCTGAGTCTGGGTTAGCTCACTCAGGATGAGCTTTTCTAGTTCCATCCATTTGGCTGCGAACTGCATGATTTCCTTGTTTCTGATAGCTGAATAGTATTCTATTGTGTAAATATACCACAGTTTTTTAATCCATTTGTTGGTTAAGGGACATCTGGGTTGTTTCCAGTTTCTAGCTATTACAAATAAGGCTGCTATGAACATAGATGAGGAAACTTCCTTGTGATATGGCGAGGAATCCTTTGGATGTATACCCAGAAATGGTATGGCTGGGTCTTGAGGTAGAGCTATTCCAAGTTTTCTAAGATATCGCCAGACTGATTTCCATTAGTGGTTGTACAAGTTTGCACTTCCATCAGCAATGGAGGAGTGTTCTCTTTTCTTCACAACCTTGCCAGCATGTGCTGTCATTTGAGTTTTTGATCTTAGCCATTCTGACAGGTGTGAGACGGAATCTCAGACTAATTTCTCTGATTAAGGATGTTTAGCATTACCTGGAAGTGTCTCACTTCCATTAGGGATTCCTCCTTTGTGAATTCTCTGTTTAGCTCTGTTTCCCATTTTTTTGATTGGATTACTTGGTTTCTTGGTGTTTAATTTCTTGAGTCTTTATAAATTATGGATATTAGCCCTCTATCAGAAATGGGGTTGGTAAAGATCTTTTCCCAATATATAGGTTGCCATTTTGTTCTAATGACAGTGTCCTTTGCCTTACTGAACCTTTTCAGTTTAATGAGGTCCCATTTATTGATTGTTGGTCTTAGAGCCTGAGCTATTGGTGTTCTGTTCAGGAAGTTGTCACCTGTGCCAATGATTTCAAGACTTTTCCCCACTTTCTCTTTTATTAGATTTAGTGTGTTTGGCTTTATGTTAAGGTCTTTGATCCACCTGGACTTAAGTTTTGTGCAAGGTGATGTGTGGGTCAATTTGCATTCTTTTACATGTTGATATCCAGTTAGACCAGCACCATTTGTTGAAGATACTGTCCTTTTGTTTGTTTTAAGAAACTCCATGCTTATTTTCCATAGTGGCTACATCAGTTCAAATTCCCACCAGCAGTGAATCAGGGATTCACTGGAAGTAAGATTTATTTGTAATCTATCAGTTAATGATTAGCTGTGAAATCTGGACTGGGTAGGATTGGTAGAACTATAATGTGCAGTATAACTGGATTAGTTATTTTTTGGTTTGGAACATAAATGTAAGCTCTATGAAGCCAACGGGGTTTTTTGTTTTTGTTTTTTCTCTATTCACCGTGTTCCTAGAAGTATCAGATCATAGGAAACACACACACTAAATGTTTGTTAAATAAATTATAATGATGAATATTTATGTTCTTGTAGTCTCATAAAATCCTGTGTGTGTGTGTGTGTGTGTGTGTGTGTGTGTGTGTGTGTGTGTGT
>CAJQZJ010032812.1:1044267-1078087 GCA_907164525.1 Lophiomys imhausi
TGTGTGTGTGTGTGTGTGTGTGTGTGTGTGTGTGTGTGTGTGTGTGTTTGTGGGGGGGGAGAGGGACAGAGGAGAGAGAGGAGAGAGAGCAGAACTCATCAGAGATGGTGGTCAATATGGTCAGCTTTTCAAAGGGCTTGGGTTTCCAGGCTTCATCTAGGGATAGGTGGAAAGTGCTAGGCAGTCATCTTTTTTCTTCATAGCATTCTTTTTAGATCTCAGTGGTGGGGATCCCACCTCTCAAGCTATCAGGCAGCAGCCTTTAAGGAGCTCCTACACAAAGATGGAGCTGTCATTTCTAGGAGTGCAATCTTTCAGGACAAAATAGTTTGACATCTCCCCAGTTCTTGGAACTGTAAAGAGTTTACCCATATTTTCAATGACCTAGAAAACAAACAAACAAACAAGCACTATTGTTATTACTATATGAATGCTTTGTTGTTTGATCACCCTGGTCTCTTTGTCATCTACTTTTATGTCTATATATTAGATAAGCATTCAGTCTCTCACCCTTAATCCCCCCCTTCATAAAATGAAATGGCTGTGGAGAGATCTTAAATACCTTAGGAAATGTTTAGAGTTACAAAAGATGAATATTGCACTGTTGTATTCCTGGGCTCATCTCTATTTTCAAGAGGCCTCTTTGCACACAGGGCAGAAAGTTTGAAGTTCTATTCTTTTCTATGACCACAACTGTCTTAGGGTTAGTATTGCTGTGATGAAATGCCCAAGGTAAGCTGGGGAGAAAGGTTTATTGGGCTTACACATCCACATCACAGTCCATCACTGAAGGCAGTCAGGACAGGAACTCAAGCAGGGCAGGAGCTATGCAGAGGCCATGGAGGATGCTGCTTACTGGCTTGCTACGATGGCTTGCTCTGCCTGCATTCTTATAGAACTCAAGACTGCCAGCCCAGGGATGGCACCACCCACAATGAACTGAGCCCTCCCCCATCAAAAGCTGAGAGAATGCCCTGTAGGCTTGCTACAGCCTGATCTTATGGAGGCATTTTCTCAATTGCAGTTCCTTCCTCTCAGATGACTCTAGTTTGTGTCAATTTGACATAAAACTATCTAGCACAACTGTTAATAATGTGAGATTTGGAGTCAAATTTAAATCCTCGCTCTGTCATTCACTAGTTGTGT
The DNA here is from genome assembly GCA_907164525.1 of Lophiomys imhausi. Taxonomy (NCBI): domain Eukaryota; kingdom Metazoa; phylum Chordata; class Mammalia; order Rodentia; family Muridae; genus Lophiomys; species Lophiomys imhausi. The sequence goes on from CAJQZJ010032812.1 coordinate 1,045,414, forward strand.
ACTTTAACCTTTAAACTCTATGATCCTAATGAGTTCTTGTATAAAAGTGACAATAATGAAAGAGTATTTATATTCTACTGAGGTTAAAAAAAAAAGAAATGTGTTTATAGAATGTGGCATGTAACAAAGGCACAAGAAGCTAAGTTACTGACATTGAAAATCATCGGAAATTAAAAATCTTGCCCCATTAACAAGTAATTTGGCTACATGTTGTATATCAACTTATAGATTGATAATTGCCAAGGAGGAAAAACACTTTAATAAAGCATATGAGGTCCCCTTGGCCAGGTGAGACAGCCTGAACAACGTGAGCCCTGGATGACACAACAGAAAAGTACCCCACATAATCTATAAAACAGCTTGTATACTGGACATTATTACTGGAGATCTGCTCCAGATCTTTGGTGTTCAGAAGTGTGCGCAGTTCCAACACAGATGTGCCAGGGCACACTGTTAGGCCTCAGCCACTCCACTACAAAATTATTGTTTGCTGGAGGTCAAGACACAGAACTGACTGTCATCTTATTTTCCCATCTTCATCTATTTTTCTTTTAATAAAAAGCACATAATTCCTAAATCCAAATAGAAATTAGTTCATTTCAGTGCCCAGGTGCACAAACATAACCCTAAACTCATTTTTATATAATAAATGAAAAACATGTGTTTATGCAAGATGTAAGGGGGGACACTGGGACAAAATCAGCAGTGCGACAAAAATTTCACACTCAGAATTTAACTGTTAAAGCAGTGAGTGGAGTTTGCAAATTTAGTGAATTTTCCTTTTTACTGTCATTATAATATGCAAATGTTACTTGAAGACAGGGTATAGTTTAAGAAAAATTTCAGTTAACATTCTCATAATTAATGTATATGAAATATACCATAGATGAAATAATCAAAATAATTGAGTATTATTTTTTATAAATGTGACTAGAGATTTTGAAGATATTAAATGGATAAGACAGTATTGTGAAGAAATACACGGCTATGTAACTGACAACTTAGATGAAATGAAAAAAAATCCTTAATATGACATACTACAGCTTCCTGCCAAAGGAACGGTACAAAAAGTCTTGATACAGAAACTTAACGTCATCACAGCTTTCCATAACACATAAACCAGACTTCCAGGTTCAAGGAGCTTCAAAGGTGAATTCAAACATTAGAGAAATACACTATCTTCTACATAAACTCTTCCAGAAAACTGAAGGGGAAAGAATATTTCCTAAGTTATTCACAAAATCTAGCATTACCTTGATATCAAAGCCAAAGACACTAAAGGCAGAGAAAACAACAGATCAATATATTTTGGAAATATAGACCTAAAATGCTAAAAATACTCTTCAAATTGAATTCAACAGTAAGTCATGAAAATGACATTGTATCATGTAAGGCTTTGCTCAAGAATATAGGGTTGCTGTCACATGAAATCAATGTAAACTATATAGTAACAAAAGGAAAATTTATATAACCATTCATATGGTGCTGCTTAAAAGTATTTGACAGAACTGAATATTCATAGCAAGCCATTCCAGGAATAGCAGGGATACTTTCTCTCTCCTCTTATTTCCAGGAAGATGTCTACTAATACCAATCTCTCCACCGTACTGCAGACTCTGACTAGAGAAATCAGGATCTGAAAAGGAGACAGAGAGCATTCAGAGCAGAGGGAAGTGGCATAGGGTTCTGGTCATGCGTGGCATAGTTAGTCTATGTAGAGTTCCATGGAAGCCACCAAAAGAGAAAAACACTTCAAACTAATAAGTGAATTTAGAAATATATTAGAATAAGACCAATGTAAAAAGCCACGTGTGTTTCTGCATATCTCACAGCAATGGTGGTAGCCTGCCCTGGACTGCACAGGACCAGATCTACTGACAGTCAAGCACTGATCAGGGCAGGACACAGAGGTCCTATCTCTCCATGATGGTTATTGGATACTCATAGATAATAAGGGAGGGGCAGCCATTATCTTTAGTTGTGTATCCATTGATAAGTCTGCCAGGATCCAGTGAAAGCTCCAAACCCACAGTCAAACAGACAGCCCTACTTAAAATTAGTAGGTCACAGAACAAAACAATAAACATCTAGAAATAAAATAAAATGTTAATTTTGGCCGTTGCTACTATCACTGAAGAGCTACTATCTCAGCAGCAGTCTTATTGGAATTGCCAAACAGACTAACACATTTACATGGACAATTACAGGTCCCAAAGTAACCGACCAGAAATAAAGAAAAACAAACCCATGACAGTGGAGTTGAGGGACTCACACACCTGGACTTGAAAATATTTCAAAGCTCTTCTTACTGGGATGATGTGATTCTGGCATGAGTAGTACTGATTACGGAAGGAAATCTGTCCTGGACACAGCAAAATGACTATGTGACCAAGAAAGACAGGAAACAGAATAGGGAGAGGCTACTCTCTTAAAAAGTAGTGGTAGAAGTAACTGGATAACCATATGCAATAAACTCGAATATTGAACCTCATTTTGTATGATATATAAAAATGATCCAAAGTGGACCACAATCCTAAATGTAAACTTTTCCAAAAGAATGCACAAGAGGAAATCTTGAACTTAGATCTCACAAAAAAAAAAAAAAAAAAAAGACAGAACACAGCTCAAAGGTGTGAAGAGAAACAAGCAGTAAGCTGGAATTCATTAAAATGTAAAATTTGGCTCTTTGAAGGGCAGTGTTAAAAAGAAAAAAAATAAGCACCTTTATGTTTGGAGAAGTAAATTCACAAAACATATACCAAGCAAAAGACTAGCATATAGGGAAACACATGGAGATTATAAAAATAGCTTGTCAGTATTGAATCATTGGTAATAACTGTTCACATCACAATGAGGTCTTAAAATGTGGCTGATGTATGGCGAAAGTGGGCATCCTTGCCTTGTCCCTGTGTTTAGAGGAAATGCTTCAAGTTTCACTCCATTTAATTTGATGCTGGTTACTGGCTTGCTGTATATTGGCTTTATTATTTCTAGGTATGGTCCTTGTATGACCATTCTCTCCAGGACTTTTAGCATGAAGGGGTGTTGGATTTTGTCAAATGCTTTTTTAGCATCTAACAAGATGATCATGTGTTTTTTTTTCTTTCAGCTTGTTTATGTGGTGAATTACGTTGATGGATTTTCATATATTGAATCATCCCTGCATTCCTGAGATGAAGCCTACTTGATCACGGTGTAGGATACTTTTGATGTCTTCTTGGATTTGGTTTGCCAGTATGTTATTAAGTATTTTTGCATCTATGTTCATTAGGGAAATTGGTCTGAAGTTCTCTTTCTTTGAGCAACAATCAATAAATGGGACCTCATGAAACTGAAAAGCTTCTGTAAGGCAAAAGACACTGTCATTTGAACAAAACGGCAGCCTACAGATTGGAAAAAAATCTTCACCAATCCCATACCTGACAGAGGGCTAATATCCAAAATTTACAAAGAACTCAAGAAATTAAATGTCAAGAAACCAAATAATCTAATGAAAAAATGGGGAACAGAGCTAAACAGAGATTTCACAAAGGAGGAATCCCTAATGGCTGAGAGACACTTGAAGAAGTGCTCAGCATCCTTAATCATCAGAGAAATGCAACTCAAGACAACTCTGAGATTCCATCTCATACCTGTCAGAATGGTTAAGATCAAAAACTCAAATGACAGCACATGCTGACAAGTTTGTGGACAAAGTGGAACACTCCTTCATTGCTGGTGGAAGTGCAGGCTTGTACAACCACTATAGAAATCAGTCTTGTGATATCTTAGAAAACTTGCAATAGGTCCTCTGCCTCAGGACCCAGCCATACTACTTCTGGGTATATATCCAAATGATTCCTCACCAAACCACAAGAATGTTTCTTCATCTATGTTCATAGCATGTTTATTTGTAATATCTAGAAACTGGAAACAACCCAGATGTCCCTCAACCGTGGAGTGGATTAAAAAAAAAAACTGTGGTACATCTACACAATGGAATACTACTCAGCCATCAGAAATAACAAAATCATGCAATTTGCAGCCAAATGGATGGAACTAGAAAAGCTTGTCCTGAGTGAACTAACCCTAGATTCAGAAGGATTCACATGACATCTATTCACTTATAATCAGATTTTAGCCATACAATACAGGATAACTATACTACAGCCAATGCACCAAAGGGAACAGGAACATAGACTTTGTTACCTGTCAATGAGACATTTTGCCCTAGTGGTGCTGCCTTGTAGGGCCCCAGTGTATAAGGAGCTCTTAGCCCTCATATGACTGCTGAACTGGGGCAGGGGACTGATATGTAGGGACAGTCCACTCTGGAGGAGTGGGATGGAAGGGATGGGGATTGAGGGTGGGAGGGTGGGACTGGGAGGGGTGGAAAGAGGGCACTGTGATGGAGATGTAACTTGAAGTAATAAATAAACATAAAAAATGTGGCTGATGTGAGTGGAGAACTGAATCTGTAGTATTTCAGTATTTCTATAGTATTTCAGTGGCTACTATATTTGGCAGTACAGATTTGGAACATTTAACACTTAAAACTTAACAATAACTTAATAATTCAATGACAATCACAATCAAGGTACATAAACTAGCACTATATAAACCAAAGGAGAGACAGATACTAAATAAGCTGATGAAAAAATACTCATCACCATTCACAATCAGATAAATAAAAAAATAGGAGATAAAATGACATACTACAAAGAACATTCAATACTAAATTATCTGACCATACCCCAGTGCCAACAAGGATATGTATGCATATGGCTACTAGGAACATAAAATGATATAGTCATTATGCTTTTTTTAAATTTATGTGTGTGTGTGTTGTGTGTGCGTGTGTGCATGTGTGTATCTGTGGGAATATGTTCTTGCCATGTGAAGCAAGTGGAGGTCAGAGTACAGCTTTTGGAGCAGTTCTCTCCATCTACTGTGTGGGTTCCAGAGATCAAACCCAGGTCAACAGCTTTGGTAGCGAGTGCCTTTACTCACCATGCCATTTTGCAGACCCACGCATAACTACTTTGGAAAATAATTTAACAGTTTCTTAATATGTATGGCTAAATTTCAATCCAGATATTATACTTGTTGATACTTAACTTAAAAATGAAAGCATACAGAATGTAAGTACATGTAAATACTGGTATATGAATGAACAAAGCAACTATAATTGGCTATAAGCTAGAGACACCTCTACTGTCAACCAGCAAGTTAAAAGGGGTAAGTAATGGTAAACCCAGACTCCAATATTACTCAGTAGTAAAAAGTAGTGCAGTATTTTTATTAAAATCTCAAAATAAAAATGAAATTCTGTGACATCATATCAATTGCTGATTGAGTAGGTGTGGGTGGAGGAACCATGAGAGGGTGGGGAGAAAGTCACACACTGAACCTTTGCAGGTCACGTCATTATCTGACTGTGGTGTTGGCTTCATGTTTGTACAGCAAATTATGGTTCATCATGGTGCCGGTATGTGTCATTTTGTTATATACAGCTATTTAGCAAATCTTAAGAAATACAAAATTAAACTAATAAAGCCCAAAGACCACAGCAGAGAAGACAGCAGCAAAGCTAAAGCTTGGTTCTTAGAAAATATAAATAAAACAATCCCTTTTAGCTAAACAAAGAAGACTGGAAATTATCAATATCAGGAACAAAAAGGCATAGTTACAGTTCTGCACACTTTAGAAACATCAAGGCATATTCTGCATCAAAAATAAAATATTATGATTAAGTTGATGACAAAGATGAAATGGACATATCCCTTGAAAGGCACAAATTACCAAAATGGACTCAGGAAAAGAACTGAATACTTAAATAATTCTGCATATTAACTATTCAAGAAATTTACATAACAATTTAAGATATTTTCAGACAAGAGAACATAATAATTAAGTGACATCACTGATAAATCCTTGGTTTCTTTTCCTGAGGGCCTCCCCATAGGGCTAATACTCCGTGGCTTTCCTCACCTGCACCCAAATCAAATGGTCAGAGAAAAGTATGAGAACAAGCCAGAGATCCCACAGAAACTGACGTTCAGTCTTTTCATTGAAAGAAATTCCTACTTATCTCGCAGTAGCACAACACACACTCAGATATTTTAAAAGCTGCCTAAAGTAAAGGACATGGGCTAAATAAAAACAATTTTGTACATGTAGATGAAACATTTTTCATACAATTTAAAAGTTAAGTAAAGAAGGTTTATACATAAAATGAGAAATGCAATAACCACATATACAATTTCTATTCTGTATGTTATTGAGTTATTCTCTCTCTCTCTCTCTCTGTGTGTGTGTGTATGTGTGTGTGTGTGTGTGTGTGAGAGAGAGAGAGAGAGAGAGAGAGAGAGAGAAAAGAGAGGGGGGGTGGAGTATCCCTGGAGCTCCCTGGCTGTTGGCCTAGTTCCAGGTACAGTGAGAGACCCTGTCTCAAGAATAAGGTTGAGAGCAATAGAGCTGGATACTCAGTCTCCGCTCTTCTGGTCTTCAATTGCATGCACAGGTGTGTGCACCCATATACTCATGTATACATCACATGCAGAGAGAGAGAAAGAGAGAGAGAGAGAGAGAGAGAGAGAGAGAGAGAGAGAGAGAGATTGGAGACAGGGTCTCACTATATAGCCTTTACTGTCCCTGAGCATACTATACAGACCAGGCTGACCTCAAACTCATAGAGATGTTCCTGCCTCTATATCTTGAGCCCTGAGATCAAAGGTATGGGCCACTATATTTGGCAACACAGAGAAATTTTAAAACTAAAACTTGTAGAATTAAGAGTTTGCTTAGAACATGAAAGACTCAGTCAACTTCCTCTAACCCTTAGTTCTTTTGTATAACTGATGATAAGGAAAAACTCCCAGGTATAGAAATAATATGTAATTCTACCAAGGTTAAGTGGGGCAGGGCACTAGACTCTATTACCTTTATCTTCTTATAGTAGGGATGACGAATAGGGGAACCAATGGCATTGGCTCCTAACACATAGGCCTGTTGGGAGCCAGGCTGATCTAAGGCTTTCTCAGAGGCACTGATGAATGGACAGAGGGAATACTAGCTCCGAGTCCTTAGCCATGAGCAGTCATGGCAAGATCTGGTCTGGGGCTGAGACCAGGGCTTTCAAGGAGTCAAGATTTTGGGCCCCAGGATACCCTACTTTCTTCCCTGGAGGACTGTGGTTATCAGTTCTAAGACAGCTGTGTCTGAGGTATCCTATGTTCTCTTTACCAATATTGTATGATTTAGCTTTCTGCTGACTGTGGCCACTTTCCCCCTAGACATGTATACAAGATTCTGTACTTCTTAAAAAAACTTGGTTGGCATAAGCTGATGGCTTATGTAAGATCTCTGGTCTCAGCTTTCTGCCACCTTTTTTCTCATCCCTGGTCCTCCGTTTTGACAGTTTGCTGTTTTGAATCCTTATTCATGAGGGTTTGGATCAGAAGATATAATAAATAGGCAAGAATTAAACCAACATGTGCCAGATGGTGTTGGCATACACCTTTAATCTCAGAACTTGGGAGGCAGAGGCAGGTGGATCTCTGTGAGTTGGAGGCCAGCCTAGTCTACAGTGAGTTCCAGGCTACTTAAGGCTACACAGAGAAACTGCGTCTCAAAAAATAAAAAATCAAAACAAAACCAAAAACAAACAAACAAAAACCAACAGTATACATTTACTTACTCAAGAACTGTCCTTCCTTCCAGGGGTTTTTCCCAGTACTGATCATTCTATACTTTCTCAGGCAGCCATGGGCTCTTACCCAGTTAGGAAATAAAGGAATTGGGTATTTAATCCAACTAATGTTTATAAACTGAACATACAGATTTTGAAAATTTGAAAATATGGTCCTGTCAGTCAGATTGGAAAACAAGATCTACACCTATATCACTCGGATGTTAAGGCACCACGTGACTAGGGACCAAATGGGTTTATATATACACTGATATATGTGTTCAACAAAAGCTTACTCTGCAGCTATAGTATGCAAATTGTATTTTAATAGTTATTTTAATAGGTTAGCTCATTTATGCAGATGAGGAAAATAAGGCACAAAGAGGAGAAATAGCTTACAAAAGTTCACACAGCTAGTAAGCAGAGCTGAAGCATGGGGAGGTAGCCCAAGGGTTCACTTACTTTAAATATATAATATAAAGCCTTTTGGTAGTGGCAACTAATGTTTTTGACTTCCTTTTGTTCATTGTTCTATAGGAAAATCGATAATAAAATGCCAATAGTACTCTGGAGAACTTCAGCTTTCAGCTTTACAGGGCAAAGAAGTACCCAGTCCAATACAGCCTTGACGCCCTAGGACAGCCTGCTGTCCCTGAGAGCAGCATCCACTGGCAAGGCAGTGTTCCACAGGCATGAAAAGGAAAAAGAAGACTGAGTTGTAACTGCAATAAACAGATTAAGTCAAGTTGGAAGGAAGAAATCAAGCAGATGTGCCATTCTGCTAGAACAAAAAAAAAAAACTAGTTCAACTCTATCAAAGTCCAGTAGAACAAATAAAACCTTCTAAACATGACCCCCCCCCCAGATTATGCCACAAACAACACACTGCACCAGAAACACATCTATTTGATTATTTCTGAAGAACAGAAAGTGGTACCTGGGGAGACCCATTACTACAACAAGACTGAATAAAAGAGAGGAGGTGAGCTCACAACTCTGTTTCCCGATTGTAGATGCGTCCTAACCCACCAGTTTCTCTTTTTAAAGACTCATCTCTGCTTTACCCTTTATTATTTCTTCCCAACTACCACATTTGTGTTTGGCTTTTTGTTTCCATAGCTTCTGATTTTTTTTTTTTAATTAGCACCCCTGGCTATCTACATTCCTTCTGGAAGTTTCTTGGCTATGTCCCAGAGGTTCTAATGTAGGTTTGCTATTATTTTCATTTACTTTCAGAAGTTTTAATATTTTCTCTTGATTTCTCCAACAATCGGTGCAGGTTTTTTGTGGGTTTTGCTTACTATAGATTTCTAGTTTTATTCTACGATGGTCTGATAAGATACAAGGAATTGTTATAATTTTGTTTGTATTTGTTAAACATTGCTTTTGTGGTCTTTAATGTAATTATTTTAGAGAAGGTCCCATGGGCCACTAGCAAGAATGTGCATCTCCTAACTGTTAAGAGAATATGTAACCGAACTTTTAAATTATTATTTAACATTTATTTATTACTATATTCACTTATAACAAACACCAACAATTTCTTAACTGTTAATCCTATAAACTCTTACAACCCCTTTTACCTATCCACTAAACCTATTGATAATTATTTTTCTAACCTTTTAGAATGATACAGTCTATGGGGCAGGTCCTCAGTCATCAGGAACACAGTCTTTGTTGTAGATTCTTTAATGCACTTAGCAGTCCTTTTTCTGGATCTCTCAGAGGCAGGTTCGTGAGGGTAAGTTGGTTATTGCAGTCTCACCTTAAATAAGGCTTCATGCTTTCTTCTCTGTGGGAGACCCCAGCCGTCTGCAGGCCAACTTACTTCTTTTGAATCAGGAACTCAGCTGCTCTGCCTCAGTCCTTAAAGCCAGGCACCGTTTCCTTTAGGCCACTGTTCGGACAGATCAAACCCCTCTAGGCAAAAGCTGAGCCACAGGGTTTAGTCCTTGGCCTTTTGGTGTCTTACTCAGGCTTTCTTTGCTCACCAGCTTCTTTCTGCTTCAGGAAATCTGGCCATCAAATGATGGCCAGCACTTTTTTCAGCAGGACTCTTGGAGCTCTCTAGCATCAGGGGCCTCTTCTCCTTCTGGGCTCCATGCACTGTCCTTAAATAGGAGGAACTCTGTTTCAGCTTAATTTGGGCTCCGCCCACTTAGCAGCTGAAAACAATGTCAGGACAGATACTTTGTTTCTTCAAGTCCATTAAGTCTTTCCTGTTTTCCTGACTTCAACCTTGTTTTTCAGTCTATTGAGTCTTTCCTGTTTTTTCCTGACTTCAACCTTGTTTTTCAGTCTATTAAGTCTCCTGTTTGTTTCCTGTTTTTAGTCCACATGTTGATAATGTTCTTCATGCCCCGAATTAAGAGACAGTATCAGAAACCTCTATATATTTTCTAAATCTAATTTAATTTATCTAACTCCCTACAAGAATATTCTCTAGATATGTGTGCAATCCAGTCCATGTATGGTATGTTAGCTCTGGAGTGTTCAGTTTTAGTTTGAAAGACTGATGTATGTATGAGAGTTGGGTACAGAAGTTTCTAACTAATATCAGACTATCTGATCTCTCATACTTTTTAGTGTTTCTTCTATAAAATTGAGATTGCGGACATGTGCTGTAAAAAATATTTTAAAAAACTGTGCACATGCACTTTTGGTGAATTGTTTCCATTCGGGTGGTGATGGTGCACTCCTTTAATCCCAGCATTTGGAAGGAAGAGGCTGTAGGATCTCTGAATTTGAAGCTAGTCTGGTCTACAGAGTGAGTTCCAAAATAGCCAGGGCTACACAGAAAAAATCTATCTCAACCAACCAACCATGCAGTGGCCTTCTTTACTCTCCTGATCCATGATTTAGGAGCCTTCTTTATCAAACATGACAGCTGCTACACCAGCTTGTTAATAGCTTCAACTTACTTGGGGACTGACTGAGATCCTCTGACTCCCAGGTTTTCTGATGACTTTACCATTAAACAGTAAGATGTGTTTCTTGGAGACAAGAGATGGTGAGATCTTGTTTTTTAATCCAGTTACTGTTTGACTTTTAACTGGTGGATTAGGACTTTTTGCACTCAATGTAATTATTGAGAGGCCTCTGCTATTTCCTATAGTTTCTGTGTCTCATATTCTGGTCAGATTAGCAAGAGTTGTCCACTTCCTTAATCGTTAGTACAAAGAGCTTCTGGCTCATTGTTCTGAACAGGAAAATTCCTTCCTGGTTCTCCTTTGTTATTCCTCTGGTAAAATGTTTGCTTTCTTATGCTTTCATGCATAAAACTGTCTTTTTTTCTTCTGTGTGTAATATTACTTTAAGTATTTTCTGGAGTATTGGTTTGGTTGTGATAAATTGCCTTAATTTGTATTTAATCTTCTATTACATTTTTCATTTCTTCTCAATTTTTAAGTGATAACCTTGCTGGATATGGAGATCGTAGTTGACAGGCACTTTCAGGGCTTGAAATGCTACTTTTCTGGTGAGAGATGATGCCAATGAGGGATTTTGGTTTTCTGTCATTTCTGCTTTTGAATGTGACTTGGTGTTTTTCCTTTACAGCTTTTAATTATAATTTCTTTCCCTCGTGTTTTTGAGATTTTGATCACAGTAAGTGGTAGAGCAGTGGTTCTCAACCTTCCTAATGCTGTGACCCTTTAATACAGTTTCTAATGTTGTGGTAACCCCCAACCATAAAACTATTTTCATTGCTACTCCATAACTGTGATTTTGCTACTGTTATGAATTGTAATGTAAATATCTGATCGGCAGGATATCTGATACTCAATCCCTTTGAAAGGGTCTTTTGACCCCCAAAGCAGTCATGACCCGCAGGCTGAGAACTGATGTGGTACAAAGATTTTTCTCTACTTGTACTTATTTGGGTTCAGAATGCCTCTTGTGTTTGGATAGCCAGTTTTTTTCTTCTCTAGGTTTGGGAAATTTTCTGCTAAGATTTCATTGAATAAACTGTTCATTTCTCTAGAGGTTATTTCAACTTTTTCCTCTACTCCACAAGTTCTTAGTTCTGTTCTCTTGGATCTATTCCAGAGGTGTTGGAAATATGACCATGGTCCTCAGTTTTCCTCTTCACATATCTTATAGTGGACTGTTGTCTCAATCTCATTCTCCACCTCTGAAATCTGTTCTTTTTGGCTTCTGAATGACACTTTTTCCCTAAGGGTTCAGTTACCAAATTATCTTTAGTTTGGTATTTACCACTTTTCAGCTTGTGGGGGTGGTCATCATAGACCAATGTCTCATTTCTCTCTCTCCCTCTCTCTGTTTATTTGTTGTGCTTTGTGTATCTGTTGGAGAATGAGTCCTCTGGATTTCTTATTCTTCTGTTTTCCCCTCCTTTAGTTTGTTTTGCTTTACATGGGTCCTATGGTAAGCTGCCTTCACTTGGGGTTTTTGCCTCCTACTATTAGAAATAAGACCATTGCAATGACAACTATAGTGATCTGACAGCAGGTGCAGTGTTAACGTGTAATAAGAGACACTTGTGTACTTCTCTTGTGTCACCAAGAAAGTTCAGAGACAGTTGTGTACTGGTACTAATTAGGAAAAATGCAATTTATAGTATTTATTTTAGAGTTAAGGCTAATAATAGTGAATTAGTAAAATGAATTGGTAATGGAAAAATGGGGAAGAGTGAGTAAAAATGAGATGAAAAGTATATAATATAGGTATAATATATCATAAAATATATGAGGAAATATTTTTGAGTAGGTATAAAGGACAATCATAAAGCATTTTCTGGTGAATACAAGCTTAAAAGTATAACAAAACAATTAAAGTAACAAAGTAATAACAATTAAATGATAAAAATAAGTAATCAAATGAAATAGAAGGCATTATGACTCCAGGAGGAATGAGAAGGCTCCTCCCTGCCCTTGGCTTGTCTTTCCTATCAGTATCCACAAGTTGGAAGGTGGGGAAGACAGCTGCTAGTCTTAGTAATTCAGACATTACCTTGATGTGCCCTTCCCAATGAGAAGGGCTTCTAAGTCTGTATTCTGCCACAATCCCTGGACACGAGGCCTGTCATTGTAATTACAACTATGTTTCTGATGTTCTGAGGACTGTCCTTTTCACGCACAGAGCTTCCCATGAGGCTCTGAGTGGGTAGAGAAGACCCGTCTGCCTGTGCTGACTGTTGCCCTTCAACTGCATCATGATCCACAGCACACTTCTAGGCCAGTGGTCAGAGAAGTGAGGATATCCTCACCTGAGAGTCAGTCAGGCTCCCATGCCACACTCCGCTTTTGCCTCCTCTGCCTGTTTTGCTCCAGTCCTCCCTCTCTTCCTGCATGCTATATCCATTATCTGGATGCATTTCTGCTTCTCCTGGCTCTCTTGCTGCCTGCCTGTGAGAGTACTTCCTTCGTAGCTTCAGCTCTCTCTAGCTAAGCTCAAGTAGAATAGTACAACTGGGCACTGGTGGCTTGCCTCCTGTTTTGTGAAGAAAAAAAAAGTCCAATTAGATCAGAGGTTCTCAACCTGTGAGTTAGAACCCATTGTGGAGGTCACATTTCAGATATCCTGCATATGACATATTTATATTACAATTCATAACAGTAGCAAAATTAGTTATGAAATAGCAATGAAATAAATTTATAGTTGGGGGTTTACCACAACATGAGGAATCATATTAAATGGTCACAGCATTAGGAAGGTTGAGAACCACAGAATTAGACTACATCTGTTATCTTAAAGAAACAGGATCTTTCTAAAAACCACCACTAGTACTACCACTACCAAAACCCTAACTGCTTCCCCTCTGACTGCACAGATGTGGCTTCTGAGCTGCCATTTACCTGCTTCTTTCCCTTTGTGGGGTTTGATCCACTAAGCTTGATGCCTTTTATTATATGAATTATCTATTTTACAGAAACATACACATTTATTTTAATTTCTTTTATATTGTAAAATGGCATTTAAACATAACTATAAAATATTAACCAGAACCCTAATAACAATAAAAAGGAAGAGCAGAGTGGAATTAATAAATTATGTAATTCAGTATGGACATGTTCAGGCATAACTATACTAAAACACAACAAGGGTACAAATGTCTACATCTACTTATAATATATATATATATATATATATATATATTTAAATTTAAGAACAATAGTATTAGCAACCCTCCACTGATACAAGCACCTCCAAATGTGGTACTACCAAGTGTTTTTTTTTTTTTTTTTTAGTAGTTCAACAGAATACAAAGCATAATTACCTCCTGCTGTACAACACAGCTGCATTTCTGGAAAATGTAGTATAATTAAAATGAATAAAAATACTGTGTTTCTGCATAAAACAGCCAGGCTTTAGGTATAAACAACATATATAAATTTTCTCTTCATAAATATGCTGTACAAGGGACGTTCAAAAGGGATGCCAGAACTTGATGACCCTTTGCTTCACTGGATCCATTCTGTCTCACACCAGCTGTGCTTGCTGCTCTCTGCATTTTTTCAGAAAATCTGACCCTCCACACAACTCCAAAGTGCCCCCTAGAGGTTAGTACCTTCAGGGAACAGCATATTGAAGTTTGAGTACCTTACATCAATGCTATTTATAAATGCCTGCCTGGGCTTGAAGATGTCTATCAACTGACCCTGACCTCAGGCTTCTTTTAGCTAAGAATCCTACTACACTTTGAACCCACAAAACTCCAGTAAGAAATTTCACTTAAAACCCTGTAAAAATTATCTTTGTATATAGAGAACTAGAGACAGCTATATTGATAACCACATTCCTTTCTATGGACTTCCCCTAAAAAGACCTCCTTCTGTGCTTCCTAGGTAACCAGGAATGGCCATTTTCTTTTACCCATGTGAACACAAGAGTATGCTAAAACAAACATCTAAAGGCATTTACAAATGACACTGAGGCACTTTTACTGCACTTTTATTTGGAAGAGCATCTTCCTAATTAAAATTTGATTAGGCACCTATTGAATAAAAGTAGCTTATCTTTCTTGATAAACTCAATGACTAAAGTATATGCATTTAGGACACAGATCAGAAAGAACTTAGTTTGAGAACTGAAAAAAAGCGATCTAAGTATTTTAAATATTTCATTAAATAGGATTGGAAATTTATGTCTTTCACCAAAACCTTCTGTTATGACCATATCAATTTTTTGTTAAATGAGCACACCACTTGCAAAAGCAGCATGGTTATAGATAAACCCTTACTTTAAACAAAGGATACAGAGATTCTCTTTACACAAAAGGATTTAAAGCTTAGCAGAAAGTCATCACAGTTGCCCTTTGAAAATAAAATTGTCTCTGAGTTAAAATACCATTTTAAAAAAGTAATGTATAAGCCGGGCGGTGGTGGCGCACGCCTTTAATCCCAGCACTTGGGAGGCAGAGGCAGGCGGATCTTTGTGAGTTCGAGGCCAGCCTGGTCTACAAAGCGAGTCCAGGACAGCCAGAGATATTCAGAGAAACCCTGTCTCAAAAAACCAAAAAAAAAAAAAAAAAGTAATGTATTCGGGACCCAAGAAGATGGATCATTGGATAAAATGTTTCCCAGGCAAGCATGGAGACCTGAGTTCATATCCCCAAACCCACATAACAAGCTGGTGGCAGTGGTATCCTGCATCTAATCTGACTGGTAGGAGGAGACAGGGCAACTGCAGGGCAAACTGGCTGGTGAGACCAGCTGAGTTCTGGGTTCAAAGACTCTGCTGCTATAAAGAGAGTGACTGAGGTAGACACCCAGTGTAAACCTCTGGCCTCCACACACACACCCACACATGCATCTGTGCCCACAATGGGACACACACATACCTATACACACATGAAAAACAAACAAACAAACCAAACTCCCAAACCTTGAGTTAGTAGTGATTAAATGTCAATTAAATTTGTATACATTATAAAAGACTTTCTTAAAATCCTCCCAGGAAAGTAATTAGACTTAATAAGTGAACTGGCCATTTTAATATTTAGCCTGGTTTTCCACTTTAAGGTTCCACTGTCTTTAACAACAACCTTTAAAAGAAAATAATCTTAATAATGCTTATTTATTCATAAATATTATTGGTAAAAAAATTTCCACATCCACAGACAGGTACTACCTTGTGATCAAAAGCAAGCATATTTGGGTGTATAATGCAAAAATTCAATTTTCATCACTGGTGTTTCTAATTTATCCAGGTAAACACTGACCCTCTGTACTTGTAATTGTGAGCTGTGTGGTATGAAAGTCACTCAGTTTGGTCTTCCAGCAATTGGGTACATGTTCTACTTCTAAAACTATGTCTTATTAAATAATGTCACAAGTCATAGTTCCTGTTATGAAGCTGAAAATGCTGGTGCTGATAAACAACCTTCACACATACTAAAAGATGATCTGTAGGCTGCCATTTTTTTTCTATTAACAGTGTCCTTTGCCTTACAGAAACTTTTCAGTTTCATGAGGTCTCATTTATTGATTGTTGGTCTTAGAGCCTGAGCTTTTGGTGTTCTGTTCAGGAAGTTGTCACTTGTGCCCACGAGTTCCAGGCTTTTCCTCACTTTCTCTTCTATTAGATTTAGTGTGTCTGTTTTTATGTTGAGGTCTTTGATCCACTTGGACTTAAATTTTGTGCAAGGTGATAAATATGGGTCTATTTGCATTCTTCTACATGTTGACATCCAGTTAGACCAGCACCATTTGTTGAAGATGCTGTCCTTTTTCCATTGTATGGTTTTGGTTTCTTTGTCAAAAATTAAGTGACTGTAGTTTTGTGTGAGTTTATTTCTGGATCTTTGATTTGATTCCATTGATCAACTGGTCTATTTTTAAGCGAGTACCATGCTGTTTTTATTACTATTGCTCTGTAGTACAGCTTGAAATCAGGGATGTGATACCTCCAGATGTTCTTTTATTGTATAGGATTGATTTAGCTATTCGGGGGTTTTTGTTTTTCCATATGAAGTTGAGAATGGTTCTTTCAAGGTCTGTAAAGAATTGTGTTAGTATTTTAATGGGAATTGCATTGAATTTGTATATTGCTTTTGGTACCAGGGCCATTTTTATTATGTTGATCCTACCTATCCATGAGCACGGGAGAACTTTCCATCTTTTGATATCCTCTTCAATTTCTTTCTTCAAGGACTTGAAGTTCTTGTTGTACATGTCTTTCACTTTTTTTGGTTAGGAACACTCCTCCATTAGTGGTGGGAGTACAAACTTGTACAACTACTATGGAAATCAGTCTTTTCATATCTTAGAAAACGTGGAATAGCTCTACCTCAAGATTCAGTCATACCACTCCTGGGCTTTATCTAAAAGATTCTTCACCAAACCACAATTCCTCAACTATGTTCATAGCAGCTTTATTTGTAATAGCCAGAAACTGGAAACAACCCAGATGTCCTTCAACCCAAGAAAGGATTTAAAAAAAAAATTGTGGTCCATTTACACAATGGAATACTACTCAGCTATCAGAAACAAGGAAATCATGCAATTTGCAACTGAAGGGATGGAACCAGAAAAAGCTCATCCCGAGTGAGCTAATCCAGATCCAGAAAGATATATATAGTATGTATTCACTTATAACTGGATTTTAGTCATGTGCAGGATAACTATCCTACAATTACAGACCCAAAGGAATAGGAACACAGACTTTGTTATCTGTTAGTGAGACACTTCACTCTAGTGGAACTGCCATGTATGACCCCAGTGCAAGAGGAAGCTCTTAGCCCTCATGTGACTGATGAACTGAGGGGGAGCTGGTATGTTGGGCACCCCACACCGGAGGAGTAGGATAAGTGGGAGAGAGGGTAGAGAGTGGGAGAGTGGGAATGGGAGGGGTGGAGGGAGGGGGCTGTGATGGAGATGTAACTTGAATTAATAAATAAACATTTTTTAAAAAAACAAAATGAGCGCTTGTGGAAAATTAAAAAAAATATATAAAAACGAAAAAAACCCAGACAATCTGAAAACCTCATCAGATGATACAAAGTGCATAGCACATATTTTGAGATCTCAAAGGACAATTTGTTTACATTGAGCATGCCTTTTGTATGTTTAGCTCCAAAATAACAAAATAATTTCTTCTTTAATCCAGATTGAAAGATAATACTCTATATATTGTCAAAAAAATTTGCTCCAGGAAAAATATTACCTGACACACCCCCCCCAAAAAAAAGGTAATTGCCCCAGAGTTAGGATTAGGGCAGGGCTCTGTTCTTATCTTTCCAGGAGACTTAAAGCATCCATTCTAGGAATCCAGGGACAACTAGACAAGGGAAACCTCAGCAGAAAACAGATCAGACACTGAAGAAGATGAGCGGCCCAGACGATCCAGCCTTGCTTGACTCCCTCAATAGTTGTTTCCTCAAAAGTCTACAACCACAACTCAAAATCACTAAGATTGTTCAGCTCCACAGACTGCTCTAGACAGAACTTCAGTAAAGGCCTGAAGATCAGCTTCTGTCTACAAACTTCTTAGGACATCTTAATAGCTGAGCACAAAAGGACTGAACATCAAATGATTCTATTAACATTTTAACCATTTTTCCATCCCTATTTGGGCCCCAAACAGGTTTACTATGTCCCAAATCAGCAGGAAGTCATTTATGAGAGCAACGTCCCAGCCCAGAAGGTGGGGAGGGTGTCCTCCCCCCCTTTGGTTATTCGATGGATAACAGAAAATTTTGTCATTTAGGGGCAGAGACTACAAGCTGTTAAATAGGTTTTGGAGGTTAGACCTAGGGACTTCTCTCTGTTTCTTTTCTGTATCCTTCTTTCTCTCCTATGTAGGAGTGAATAGACTTGAGAAAAAATGGGACATAGACATTGTATAGAAAAGATAAAAAAAGGACAGATTATTGAATAAGCCATTATACCTTTTTTTATTGATACAACTTTAATACTGTATTAGGCTAAATAGGTATTGATCATTGTATATTAATGCAAAATTAAGATTGTATTGGACTACATCAGTACTGATCTTAGTATATTGATACAAAATTAAGAATATATTTGGATACATTGGTATTGATCTTTGTATATTGTTACAAAATTAAGGGTAACACTTCTTTTTTTTTATATAAATACTTTATTTTTTTTTCTTCAAGTTACATCTCAGTCACAAACCCCTCCCTATTCCCCCTTCCTATCCCGCCCTTCCACCCTCTTCCCCCCAGAAGTTTTCCCTTTCAGTCCAACAGATGGTTCCTTCTCTTATAACAGTTAAGTATTATACAAAACAACAGATATAAGTATGCCACATTTATGAGAGTTAAATGGCCCAGTATACCTTCCCAATGTCCAGTTTATACATATTTGGCCCCTGACTTTAACATTCTACTATCTAACCATCTCCATAAGTTTAAAGGTCTATATCTGACTCAACATTCATACTAACTTGCAACACACTTTTAAGAGTATCTTCTTAGATCTATAACACCCTCTTAAAGGTATTGTACCTAGCAATGCTTAAAAAGGAAATGTGAAGTTTTGGCCTTTTGCTACCAACCATCATAAACTGTTCAGGATAATTAAGAAATAAAAACTAACAGTCATGCAAGCATGCCATTTTGTTAGTTACTATGACAGTCTATCACAGTTATTTTCTAAGCTACTCAGAAATCAAGTTGTTAAGAGACAGCAACATTTGCTTATCTAAACATAAGAGATAGACAGGGAGTCTTCAAAAACCCCAAGAGATCTGCAGAGTATGGCATTCAAAGATGTTTTCTTAAATTAAGATTTTTTTGATATCGAGACATGCCAGCTCCTGACAGCATCCCCTATTCCACTCCAAGTAGAAGATGAGCATCAAAGAATCTCCAGTGTGAGATGGTTCAATTAGTGGCAAGCCTATCTCTTGGCAAAAAAAAAAAAAAAAAAAAAAAAAAAAACACCCCGTGCTTCGACTGTAGACAGACTGCTGTCCAAAAAGGACAAAACTTGGAAGCAGGTAAGTCGACAGCCTAGCTCTGCCAAGACAGGGTAGGTAAGTCCTTCATAATTCCTGCTCTACAATCAATGTCTGTCAGAGAAATGGGGCCAAACAGCTGAAGATTGATGCTGTAATGTATGGAGAGAAAATGGGAACTGTTGAGGCATCCATGGGTATGTCATTTCTTAGTTTTGGAAGCTGCAGGCCCTGCACTTCCTATATAATCAGATATATTTATCCCTCTCAGGTCTCTGAGGTGGTTGAAGAATAGATAGCTAGAGTCTCATAGTTAAATTTTGAGTTGTTTAGGAATCAAGAGGGCGTTCTGGATCTAAGAAGATGTTTTTAAAATTGTGATGCAAGTTAGTATGAAAGCTGAGTTAGATATAGAACTTTAAACTCATGGAGATAGTTAGATAGTAGAATGTTAGAGTCAGGGGCCAAATACATATGGACTGGACATTGAGAATGTATGCTAAGCCATATAACTCTCAGAATTGTGGGCTATTTATTTCAGTTGTTTTGTACTGTATTTATTGTTATAAGAGAAAGAACCATTTGTTGGACTGAAAAAAAAAGAATTATGTATTCTGGGGGAAAGGTGAGAGGGTAGGAGGGTGGGGCTGGGAGGGGTGGAGGGAGAGGGATGTGATGGAGATGTAACTTGAAGTAATAAATAAACATTAAAAAAAAACAAAGTGCACAACACAGAGCAGCTGCAGATGTAAAGCCTCATACTCACCTGGTGCTAGGCCGTCTCTGTAAGGCTTTGTCCAGAATAAGGGATGGGGCACTCCTCCTCCTTTCTGCTAGTGTTTTCATTTTCTGTTGAGAAAAATAAATCAAAATAATGATCAGTGGGCTTGTGAAGGAAGTAAATGCTGGTCTTCAATCTAATTAAGCAAATTTTGTATTGACTATTTAAGAGTCTACAAGTTCCATTATGGATCTAAAGTTGCCACCTCTAAAACAGGACCACAAGTATCAACATGAGGTACAGGAAGTTTTATTGCTAGAGAATAAAGAAAAATACCATCACAGCCTTTTGTGTATATGCTAAATGCTAGAGCAGTGCTTTTCAACCTTTCTAATGCTGCAACCCTATAATACAGTTCCTTGTGTTGTGGTGACCCCTCAACCTTAACATTATTTTCATTGGTATTTTGCAATTGTAATTTTGCTATTGTTATGAATTTTAATGTAAATAACTCATATACAGTATATTTGATATGCAACCCATGTGCAAGGGTTGTTCTACCCATGAAAGGTTTGTGACCCACACATATTTGTGCTAGATAGACATGAATCATTTTATTCATATTTCAAGGTATCATTGGGGGATTTAATTGTGACTCCATTTCTTGGTGATAACATGTTCTCAACTAAGCTTCAGTGGAAGAAAAGATTTTGAGAGGTCAAATAAAAGGAAGGCAAATCAATTAAAGCAGGTAACTAGGACCTTTTTTTCTACATGATTTATTTATTTTTAGGTGCATGAGTATTTGCTGGCATGTACCTATTGTACACCATATGCATGTAGTATCCATGGAGGCCAGAAGAGTGCCTCAGATCCCCTGTAACTGGAGTTACATGTGGTTGTGAGCCACCATGTGGGTGCTGAGTATCAAATCCAAGTCGTCTTCCATAGCATTAAGTGCCCTTAAACACTGAGCCACCTCTTCACTGCAGCAACCAGTCTCTTAAATAGACATGTAATCAACTTGTAATTTTATTTTACATTTAAATACTTACACACATGGATAATCATTCTAAGCACATTAAGTTTAACCTTTAAGGAAAATCCATCCATTTTTTTTATTTAGGTAATTTGTAAGTAGTAAGATAGACTTGATATTTCAAGTTCTCTATTTTTAAGAGGTGAAAATCTGTGGTAAATGAAAATCAATTCAACATAAGTTATCCAGATAGCTATTCTCAAAGTAAAGACTACATATGTTGACAGTCATGGATCAAGTCAGAGAACCTCCTTCTAGAGATTGATTAATGAGATTAACAGGAGTCACAAATAGTCATGATTAAACTTCAGACCATACTACAAGAGCCATTCTTCTGGCTATATCCTATCCCCATTTGGCATAAGGTCCTTACTTACTGCCTAAGAGCATGTTTGGAAACTGGACATGGCTCTAATAGTAACCACAAAATCTAACTAGCTGGCTCAGTGTCAGCATCTTATGATGTGTTACAAATAATTAACCATTTCTTAGCTAGTAAATAAAACTTCAGATACTAGCACAAGGGCAGAAGAATCATCATCTAGTTGGATGGTACACTTCTTTAGTATAACTCTTACTCCAAAAATTCATCATGTTCACAGGGATCTCTCAAATTATTGCTGTCACTGCTACTCTGCCCTCATTAGTGCAGCTCACCTCTAATCCTTGGCTTCCTAAATGGATGCTCTATCCCCAAATCTCTCAAACGCACTTGACACAGCAGTTGAAGCAATTACAGGAAACAACAAAGACCAGGAAACAAATGGGTTAAGAAATGGAGACTATCAGCCACATAGGTCAGGCATTATTGACTAGGAATCAGTGGCAGGTTCCAGGTTATAGAGAAAAAAAAGTCTGCATGGTGTGTATTTGGTATTTTCCTCACAGAAATAGCACATACAGTCTCAAGCATCTATCCTTCCCAGCCATAGTGATTTCAACAATTTAGTTCATATATCACAGCATTCTAAGTCTATCTCAGGGTTTGGTTTCCACTCATCACACACTTCAGAAACACTCAGCAATCTGACATCCCAAGGCTGCAGTGACTGTCTTTCTATGTGAGCAGTTTCCGGACCAGAAGGCTGGGTTGATTTTTTTACTAGGAAAGGTGCAGGTTATTAATATGCATCCAGGCAGTTTCAGATTTTTTTCAAGGTTCTGTTTCTTCTGGCTTTGTCTTAATTCCTCTTCCCCACCTGGACTCCCTTTTTTCATTTTTGTTACTTTGAAATTGGAACTGTGAGCAATCCTTCTGGCTCTACTGGAGGAAGCACCTCCTGTTTGACCTTGAAGACTTACTGACATTTTCTGTGGGGGTCACCCCTGGTGCCTCTGATATCACTATCAGCAAAGTAAAGTCCTATGGAGTAGTAGTTCTTCATTTGTACATAATTTATAATTCTGAACTCTGCATTTCAGGTTATGGCCATCCTACCAAAAGCAATCTATAGACTCAATGCAATTCTTATGAAAATACCAATACAATTCTTCACAGACCTTGAAAGAACAATTCTCAACGTCATATGGAAAAACAAAAATCCCAGAATAGCTAATTCAATCCTGTACAATAAAAGAACATTTGGGGGTATCACCATTCCTGATTTCAAGATATACTGCAGAGCAATAGTAATAAAAACAGCACGGCACTGGCATAGAAAAAGAACAGTGGATCAATGGAATTGAATAGATTTCAAGCTGTATTACAAAGCAACAGTAATAAAAACAGAATGGTACTGGCATAAAAATAGACTAGTGGATCAATGGAATCCAATCGAAGACCCAGAAATAAACCCATCCAAAACTACAGCACTTAATTTTTGACAAAGAAGCCAAAACCATAGGGAGTAGGGAGGGGATTGTGATTGAGATGTAACTTGAAGAAATAAAAAATAAATTGTTAAAAAAAAAGAAAAAGGAAAGCATCTTCAACAAATGGTGCTGGTCTAACTGGAAGTCAACATGTAGAAGAAGGCAAATAAACCCATATTTATCACCCTGCACAAAACTTCAGTCCAAGTGGATAAAAAAACCTCAGCATAAAACCAGACACATTAAAACTAATAGAAGAGAAAGTGGGGAAAAGCCTGGAGCTCATGGTCAACTCAGGTGACATCTTTCTGAACACAACACCAATAGTTCAGGTTCTAAGAACAATAATCAATAAATGGGACTTTATGAAACGAAAAAGCTTCTATAAGGCAAAGGACACTGTCCTTAGAACAAAATGGCAGCCTACAGACTGGGAAAAGATTTTCACCAACCCCACATCTGACAGAGGGCTAATATCCAAAATATATAAAGAATTCAAAAAATTAAACAACAAAAAATCAAATAATCCAATCAAAAAAAAAAAAAAAGGAGCACAGAACTAAACCGATAATTCACAAAAGAGGGATATCTAAAGACCCAGAGGCACTTGAAGAAATATTCAACATTGGTCATCAGAGAAATGCAACTCAAAATGACTCTGAGATTCCATCTCATATCCATCAGAATGGCTAAAATAAAAAACTCAAGAGATAGCACATGCTGACAAGGATGTGGAGGAAAGGGAACACTCCTCCATTGCTGGTGGGAGTGCAAACTTGCACAACCACTATGGAAATCAGTCTGGCAATATATCAGAAAACTGGGAATAGTTCTACCTCAAGACCCAACTATACCCCTTCTGGGCATACATCCAAAAGATTCTTCACCAAACCATAAGGACATCTCCTCAACTATGTTCATAGCAGATTTATTTGTAATAGCTAGAAACTGGAAACAACCTAGATGCCCTTCAACCCAAGAATGGATAAAACAAAGCAAAAAAAAAAAAACAAAAACAACAACAAAACCAAACATCTGTGGTACATCTACACAATGGAATACTACTCAGCTCTCAGAAACAAGGAAATTATGCAATTTGCCAACAAATAGATGGATCTAGAAAAGCTCATCCCTAGTGAGCTAACTCAGACCCAGAAAGATGCACATGGCCTGTACTCTTTTTTAAGTGGACAGTAACCATACAGCACAGGACAACCATCCTACAACCCACAGAATCAAACAGTCAGAAACCTAGCATAATTATCCTATTAAAAAACTCTACCTAGCAACAAGTCATGGATCCTGTTGCATGCTACTGGAACACATTATTCATACTGGGCTGTCATATCAGGCCCTAATATAAGAGGAAGCTCTTAGCTCTCATGTGGCTGATGAACTGAGGGGGTTTGATATGTTGGGGCTCTCCTCATCTGAGGAGAACGAGAATGGAGATGGGTAAGAGGAAGGGAGGGTAGGATCTGGAGGGGAGGAGGGGGGACTTTGATCGAGATGTAACCTGAAAAAATAAATTAATAAAAAAAAGAATTTGGAAAGGATCCAGAGAGCCATAAAATATGAAGAAAAGACCTTACCACAACAAAACCAATCAAACAAAAAACAAACTGTAAAAATGAGATTCTTCATTTGAAAATGAATAGTTTTCACGTTAGTGCAGTGGTGTTACAAAAAGGGAACATATGTCTTTTGCATCCATGCAAAAGACAAGGCAGTGGGGGGGAATGGAAAAGACCTGTGGCACAAGATTCAATGGTGACCTTGGCTAATGGGTATTTTAAGCTAATCTTTCACAGAATTTCGAAGATTCTGAAATGAATTCCTTAAAAATTCAATGATTAAGAAACAATCTGATTTAAGGACATCTTCCTGGGAGAGTTACAAAACATGAACATGGGTAGTTTAAAAAATGGTCACAAATGTTCCTTTGTAATGGTATTTTTAAATTCTTTTTTTTTCATAGAAACAACATGAAAGAACATTTGTATACATAGTCATTGGTGTTCTATCCACCTCATCTAGCTAGATTCACACCAAAAGGGATGCAATAAAATTACAGAGAGAATATTACTGTTGACTGAAGTCTTATAGTCACACTCAGACTTTACTCCTCATGAAGTCATACAATCCAAGACAATTCAAGTCCTTCTATGGCTTTCTATTGTCTAGGAAACAAGACTATTTGGACTATACAGTTTCTTAGGCCATGCGATGTTATTATTTCTGATAGTCTACCTGTATTAAAAAAATTTTTTTAAATAAAAAGCTTCATATGAACCATTTACAGGATTCATAGGATTTGCTTTGTCCAGAAGTAATCAAAGTCTCAGGAGCAGCTGATATAACTGAAAATATAATGAATTAGGTGTTATTTCATTCAAGTCTACAGATCTTTTTTGCTCATGTATGAAAAGCAAAGGCCTATGGGGGCTTTGAAACAAAACCACTGTTCAAAGGGGACTTTGACTTTGTACTTGTTTATAGCATACAATTCAACATATCAGAAGGACATGAGACTCGATTCTTTGTAAATGTATAGCAGTGCAAGCCTGTCAGGTCAGGCTGCACTCCAGACCAACAAAGTGTACAGCTGCTGCTCCAAGGTTAATTATGACTCTTGGTTTTATGAGAAACCAGCAGTAAATTTGCAAACAGTGTATATTTTGTTGACTTACAAATTACTATATTTTTTTTCTGAATTGAAGTATTTGATGTTTAGAGCAAGATGACATCATAGTGGATGCAATTTGGGGAAGGAAATATTTTTCTAAGCTCATCTTTTATCCTAAAAATTAAATTAAAATGTTCAAAGAGAAAAAGGTAATCTTTTTAAAAATGCATAAGCTATACATTAAATTAAAAAGCAATTGTATACATCTTTTAGAAATGAGCTTCATATGATACAATTTATCTAGTGTGAAGCAGCTCCAAAACTCACAAGAATTTTATGTGTGCTAAAAATCAAACAAACATGAAATAGTATCTCTGTCTACTCCATTATCCCCAAATAGGATATTATTTTACAAGAAACTGTAAAAGAAAATAGTGACTACATTTTAAAACCTGTTCCTTTTTGCAAACAGCCACTTATTTGATAAGCATAGTATGCACATTAGGGAGAAATGAAATCTTTTATTTTTATGCTGTCTCCTCTGAAGCTATATTTAGTTTGGCAGGTCAAAAAAACTATTCTGCCCAAGAGCAAAGGGCAGAGGTCAAAACTGCAGATGAGAATGAAAAGCATGTAATTCATGTTTTGCTTTGTATTTCAAAAATAACTCAAAGCTTCAGTGATGTTGCCAACTAATCTGCAAGACGTTTCCCACCCTAAGTCATTTGTATCAGCTGAATTCATCATACACCCAACACTCAGTGTTCCCATCCCATCTATTGTGCTATGCAAAAGTTATATGAGTTTTGTTGTTGTTGTGACATTCCTTCTCTGCCCCTTTCTAGAGAACAGGGACTACCTTCTCTTTCAAACCTATCCTCTTTCTTCAGCAATTATTTACTGAAACTCAACTTTGGATTCCCAAAGATTAGTGTAATATCGTATCGGCATAAACTATATAGTCAATAAACAAGGGAGGGGGTGATGTGAATTTTAAAGCCTGATCATTCACCACATCAACACCAACACACACACACACACACACACACACACACACGAAAACAAACACACAGGCGTAGTGCTCATGCCTGTAGTCCCTGCACTTGAGAGTTACAGTAGGCAGATGGCTGTAAGTTAGAGGCTAGCCAAGACTACACAGTGAAGTACCATTGGGAGGGAGGGAGGGAGGGACAGAGGGAGGGAGGGAAGGAGGGAGGGAGAAAAGGAAGGAAGGAAGGAAGGAAGGAAGGAAGGAAAGAAGGAAGGAAGGAAGGAAGGAAGGAGGGAAGACAGATCTTTAATATATTCTGTGAAATGGGGGCATCTGCGAAGGAGCTAGACAGTAAGTGGCATTCCTGTCTTCTGGGAGCTATCCTTTACACACCCTGTTACTATCATTTTGTGCTACTTGGTAAATATCTGTCTGATGATTTAGCAAGGATTCATTACCTGTTAACAAACTGTGTCAGAATAACTGGATTAACTACATGCAAAGAAATGAAGTTGGGGTTGTAGCTCATGCCACATACCATACAATTAACTGAAAAGTGATGAAAATTTTGAGCTAATATGTAAAAATCCTACAAGATACAAGCTTTCTTGATCACTTTCAAAGGGTAATCATTTCTTCGTGTAACACCACAAACACAAGCAACAGCAGAACAAAACTAGTAAATCATGCACTGTTAACATTGAATACTTGCAGAGAATGGAGATCATTTGTAAATTATATATATGTTAAGTGACTTGTATCTAGAAAATATAAGTAGCTATCACAACTCAGCAATACAGGTAAATGGAAATCAGGTGAAAGACATGGTTTCTGCAAAGACATGAACACACATGAAAAATTGTTCAACATCTTTAGGCACCAAGAAAATAAAAGCTACAATGAGCTACTGCTTTTTTTCATATTAGGACAGCAATAATAAGAAAGAAAGTTTACTATTTACAGAGACACTGGATTCTTTTTTTTCCTTTATTTTTTATTTCTTCAAGTTACATCTCAATCGCAGTCACCTCCCTATTCCCCCCTCCAGTCCCACCCTCCCACCCTCAACCCCCATCCTCTTCCCTTTTTTTTCTTTTAAGTTTAAGGTATATCTTATTTCCCCCTACATTTTCCCCTTTCAGTCCAACAAATGGCTCTTTCTCTTATAATAATAAATACAATACAAAACAACAGAGGTAATTAGGCCACAGTTATGAGGGTTATATGGCTTAGCGTACATTTCCAATGTCCAGTCCATATGTATTTGGCACCTGACTTTAACATTCTACTGTCTAACCATCTCCATGAGTTTAAAGTTTTATATCTAACTCAGCTTTCATACTAATTGCAACACAATTTTAAAAGTATCTTCTTAGATGTATAACACTCTCTTGACTCCTAAACAACTCAAAATTTAATTATGAGACTCTAGCTATCTGTTCTTCAAGAGACACTGGATTCTTATACACTACTGTCTCATTCCAAGTTGGGGCAGTTGCTCTTCAAAGTAGTGAAAGGTCCCATGAATGGTTAAACAACTTCCCATATCTATGATCCTGCAATTCACACCAAGGTATATGCCCGCAAGAGAAATGAAAATGTACATTCACACAAAGGCTTGGACACCAATGTCCACAGCAGCATTACAGAAACAACTCTATGTCTACCAAGTCTAAGAATAAATAAGCACAATGTCATGTTTGCACACAAAATAGTACTTGGTAATAAAAGAAGTGTGAGGTGCCATGACGGACATGCCAGAACCTTGGAACCATTATGCTGATTTAGGTAAAACAGTCACAAAAGATCATATAGAATGGAGTCCACTTACAGAAGCTGTTCAGCAACAAAAGATTCCACAGAAGCAGAATGGAGATTAGTGTTTGTCCTGAGCTTGGGAAGATGAAGCTCCAGGAGAGGACTGAGAGCCATGGTAGTTGTTTGAAAGGTAATCAAAGTGCCCTAAGGCCAATGCATAAAGAACCAATCTGGAAACCAATAACTGTACACTTGAAGCAGGTGAACTGTACAGTATTTTAATTGTGCATGTTTAAACTAAACAAAACATAGCTATCTGTCTACTAAACCGTTAGGCTCTGTCCTAGCAAACTGACTCATGACCAGATGTTACAATATTCTTGGTAAAAGGTGAAAGATTTATACGGTCTGAAGAGAAACCAGAGTATCTTGGAACAGCCACCTGATGTGTATCTCATGGACATGTAAGACTGACTGCTCTTTGCACGGAATGACTCAGTGGCTCTCTATGAAATTCTGGAACTGTCCTGCCCATTTGTTAGAGTTTTGCTGCCACCTACCCGCTTAGGTGTTTGCATGGCAAGTCATCAGAAGTTGCTAGGTAAGAGAGTGGTTACCATTACCTACCTACACAAGAGAGTTTCAGGTGGTTAACGTGAGTGTACCTATGTAGGAAAATGAATTTATAAACAGGTAGCTTAAGGAAAGAGTTGTCATTTTCAGTAACTCAGAAAACATCTTATTATTATTAATTTTTTGGTCCAGAAAAATTTTGTGTTTTATTGCTTAGAAAGATATTCAGTAAAGGAAAGACCAAAATACACTTCCTTCTAGTATTTTCTAGAAAATAATACTGTTTTGTTAAAAGTGCTTTTGTCTCTTAAAAAGCTATTTAATTTTAATATTTAAAAATAATTATCACCAAGGACAATAGCAATAGCCTATAATATCTGGAAGAGGGGCTGTCTATGCAACCCTCAGCATTTGACTCAGTTTTGATATTCCATAATATATCTTGAAATTATTCTTCCTGATCTTCAGTTTATTGTAATATAAGTTTCCAAAGTATCCTCAAATCATTCTCTGGATTTCATTTACTGTTTATTTTAATGTCTCCCTTTCAACTCTTTAACTTTATTCATATGAATAATTGTATAAAAGAAAAATAAGGTAATAAACAATGAAGTACTTAATTACAATTTTGTAAGTATTATGACTACCTGAAAGTCATGTAAGGAGCAGCTACAGGCTTGAAGTTTTTTGAGTGGTCACCCTTTCTCAGAGTACTCTTTGGTGATGCTACTGACTTTGAGTCACCCTTACTCCTGTAACTCTGCATTCACACTCCTGTAAGTAACCCCACATTCGTACTCCTAGAAGTAAATCTCAATAAAGTAATTGTTCTCCAAAAATAAGTAAATAAATAAATAAATAATAAAATAAAAATAATTATCAAATCTGTCTCCATTCCCTCCCCTGTAACTATTTCCTTTCCACAACACTACTCCCTCCCACCTTTATGTACAAAACAAAAGCAAACAAACAAAAAAAATCCCTACTGAATCCAAGTAGTGAGGCATGTGGGTAATTGCAGGGCCATCGGCTGGAGCATGGGTAGCAACTCAAGGGTAGTATCCTGAAGGAAATGGACCCAACCCCTCCTAGCAGCCATCCGTGCCAAGAGCTCCTCTGCTAGGAGTGGGATGACAGACCCCATCCATACTTGGATTTTGTCTGGCTTGATAGTGTGCGCATAGTCACAGCTGCTTTGAGTTCATGTGTGTATAGCCTTGTCATGCCCAGAAAACACTGTCTTTCTGCACTCATCCACCATCTCTGGCTCTTACAGTCTTTCTTCTCCTTCTTCCAAGATGATCCCCAGGCTTGAGAGGGAGGGGTATTATACAGGTGTCCCACTCTGGGCTGGCTACTCCAGTCTTTCATTCTCTGCATGTTGACCATCTGGAGGCCTCTGTACTAAAATTGCCATTTCTCAACAAAGAAGGTTCTCTGATGAGGGCTGAGACATTCACTAACTTACTGGTATAAGGGTAAGAATTTAGAAGACAGTCTGATACTATGTCCATTTAGCAGAATAATAGTAGTAGGTTTTCTACGAGGGCCTATGACTTACCACTCAACAAGTTCTTGGGATAGTTAAAGGAAACATACATGAGTTTCATTTTGTGGGGCAGGCCTTAAATTCAATCAGAAAATGGTTGGTTACTCCCATAACACTCATGCCCCAACTTCCCTAATAGACCAGTCATCAATGTAGCTCACAAGGTTCACAGCTGGACACAACTGATGATTACTTTTCTGTAGTGTACAGAGCACCTGCCAGCATTGTGAAAGCTAGCCAGTAGGGATAGTACTTCCAGACCAGTATCAGTTTTACTTCCCCCTGCTCTCAGACTCAGTTATGTAGTGTCTCTGATACCAAGTCTAGAGGGAACCAAGAGCATCAACAATAGCACATTACATTTTTTGGGGGGGGGGGCGAGTATCTATAAGAGCTTACTGATCAACAACTCATAAAAGGAAACCACATATCTGCCACTAGGCTTTTAATTTGATAGTCCATACTGTCTGGGAGAGGCATTGTTGTCCCTTTCCCCAATATATGCAATTCCACTTAAACTCTTTTAAACTATTTTTATGTTTATATCAAGAGAAGTGTCTAGAGTAGTAAGTTTCCATAAGGCATTTTTCAAAGGTCTTTTGAGAGAACCCTGCCTATGTAAAAGCTTACATATAGGTACTCATTAGAGGTTTAATTTCATATCAGCCAAGTGCTACATTTTAGTCACCTCATCTCCAAATCTAAGCCTGGCATTTTTAGCTTTCCCAGTAAGTAAACAGAAATAAATATTATCAAAAAGAGATAAAAATTCAAGCATTTCAAACTTCACCAAAATGGTACTAATATCACCCTTGAGCATTTAAAGTAAACAAGAATAACATTAAAATGGGAGATTCGAGGGCATATTTTAAAGAACTACATATTTTCACAGCTAGAAAAATACTGGATCAAATTTACAAACTAGCTTACTCAAATTTGACTACTAATCCTTTTGTGGCTAGTCTGCAATTTTGTGAGCAGTGAACTATCTCTCGTTCCCTGCATGCCTGCAGTATTTATTTGTGGAGACATACTCAGGCCACTGCACAATTATAGTTCAAAAACATTGGCTTTGTAGTGGGAAAAGAATTATTTTTAACTTTGTGCCTTGCTTCTGGATCCTATATCACAACAGGATTCTGACCACCGGGTAGGCTGATGCTTCCAGCTATTGTCAGTTTAGCAGTGCTAAGTATAATATTCTATCTAATCATAAACAATCCCATCCAGAATCAGTCTGAACACTTAGCTCAACCATACATCACAGTGAAGACTGCTGTGAAGAGATTAACATTCCTTCTGACAGTAGGATAGAAACGGTTTTACTTTTGGCTTTGTTCTTTCCATAAAACAATCATTACTTTGAAATACAACAACAAACACAAGAGTCTACATAACGAAGAAGAGTAGGCACTAGACTATCAGATATTGGACCTCAAAATCAGACCCTACTTCTATGACATAATTTTTTAGATTCCCTCTAAAGCAAAATAGACCTAATCTTTGCCCTATCTCTTTGTGTATATATAGGAAATTCCTGAAAAGTCCCATGATATTGGGGCACACACACAAGACTTATAGTAGTATTTATAAACAAATGAGAGAACATCACAATGCCCTTTAGACATTCTTTATTCCTCTGGCTTCATCTCTATCCATGATGCATTCTGTCTTATCATCATGATGGGCTTTTGAACTGGTTGGACTGTAGTCTCTATCAAAACCACCTTTGGCCATGCCTCCCTTTCAGCAGTATTCAGGTACACAGATCAACCCTCAGTGCGCTGTGCCTTACAGAGAAGGGTTCTGCTGCAGTTTTTCATATCATGGTCCACACGAAATTGTGTTATTTATATGGTCATGACAGTCTATGATAAGCACAGGGCCTAAAGGTATAAGACACACTGCAAAGACTGGGAAGCTCTGCCTTATAAGATAGTCTTTGATTTCCCACACCCGGAGAGAAAGGTAGTATGATCAATGGAAACAGATTAGGGTTTGTCTGGATAAATAAATAAATAAATAAATAAATAAATAAATAAATAAATAAATA
>CAJQZJ010032812.1:1078097-1110725 GCA_907164525.1 Lophiomys imhausi
ATAAATAAATAAATAAATAAATAAATAAATAAATAAATAAATAAATAAATTGCCATCCAGTGTGTTGTTGTCCAAGGTCAGGTGTAAAATTGTGATTGGAAAGGCAGAAGAGGGCATATTAGGCCTTCCTTGCTGTAAACGAGGTCTCAGGTATATTAGGAAAGCACAGGCTGTGGAGAATTTGGGTTTTCCAGATTTTGATATGTGAGCTGATATGGTAACACATACCTTCCATTCTCAGAGTCCTCTTGAGTGAGTAGACATCTAAAAACAGCTTTTACATCCAGTTATGCCATATGACAGGTGTCTGTCAAAATTAGGCCAGGGCTGCTCAGCTCGCTACTGACATGCAGCCTCTGCTGTTGGCAGGACGTTTCTAATCTAAGCTTGTCCTGAAGAAAATAAGGCTGAGGCAAAATTTAAAAATAAACTGGTGCCTACAAGCACCACTGGGGTGGAAGGCAGAAGTCAGTGAGTGACTCTCTCTGCTTTCCTGGTCTCCCAAAGTGTGGCAGAATCTCACATATGAGAACAAAAAGTAAAGACTGCCCTACCCTAGTTTCAGACAACCATTAGAGCTGGGATTACCATGGACAGCCTGCTCCCTGAAGTGTCTCAAACATACAGGGAATCAGAGAATTGTAATCTTGATACAACATATACAATAGAATCTATAGCACAAGTCGATTTTAGATGTATTTGATCAAATCTTGAGAGACATGAGGAGTGTATTTCAAGACATTTCACTGAGTAACAAAATTATATATGTATACATATATATGTCTTCAAGAACTAGACATTTGACATGAGTGTATGGCCATATATATGTCTATACATCTGATATTATACATCCATTTTTTGTAGTCCTTAATAGTTAGTAATAAATGTTAGTGGCAGCAAAGGTTGAAAAAAATGCAAGTTGGAAAATTACATGTTTCCAGTAAGTTGTGTGTGGTGTGGTGCAGACACATGATGCATTTACAATACAACAACAACACAAAAAGTTCAACACATCCTGACAAGGTCAAGAGCCATGGAAGAATTGAGACACCTCAGTTACTAATAGGAAAGGATTCATTTTCAGCTTTCTTGCTCCTCTTCAGTTACCAAATGTGTTGATGTTTCTCTTGCAGACTACACTAATTCATAACCCAAGAGAATGCAGAAGTCTCTGGAAGTAATCATTGCTTCACAACAATCTTCATTTCAAAATGAATAAGGGCAACTGCACAAACTCAGTATCTACGAGTTGTGAGTTTTCAGTCTACCAGTAATAAGCACCAGTTTTCAACTATGAGATTCAATCTTCAAATTTAACTAGCGGGGGCTGGGGAGACTTCTCAGTGGGTAGTGTCTGCGCTGCAGAAATGAGGGAATGGGTTTGCACCTACACAGGTGAGCCCAACTGTGTGTGCAGCCCTATCGTTGGGACCAGTTGGTCCCGGGAGCCCCTGCCTGGCTGGTCTGTCTGCTCAGTACAAAGGCAAGCTTTGGGATCAGAGAGAGGCTCTGTCTCAAGGTAGCAAAGCAGAAAGCCATAAAGGAAGACCTCTAATATCTTGTTCTAGCCTCTGCATGTGAACACGAGCAAGCGCACCCGCGCGCGCACACACACTTTTAGATAAACACATAGAGATAAAAGATGATGTTTCATTTTATATCTGACCTATTTTGTTCTAACATGAAATTTTAGAGCCACAAAAAGCTTTTTCTTTTTTTAAACTATGTTTGAATGCAGTATTGGCTCATGTTTGAAGATCACCTCTGGATGTTTTTTGTTTTTTTTAATTCAGACTCAAGACTTCTAAGTTTACTGATATAATGTTCAGTGACATTTCCCACACAAAAAATTTCCACAGCAGAGTTATCAGAGACACAGGCGTCGGTGCATCTATGCAGAACTTCAAAATCTAGCCCTGAGTCTCCATGCTGGCTACACTAAGTTTTCCAACAGTAGGCTGAGCTATCTGCATGAACATTCAGCCTAGCTGAAGAGCTCCCGAAATGTATCTGCCTTCCTTCTGTGAAACATCATAAAGTGTCAAACATCAAGGCACAAAACCCTGCGAGGTATCAAAATGAAAAGACTCAGGATAGTGGCATCAGTGGTCACTGTCAGTGTTCACCTAACATTACCTGGGGCTGCCTCGAAGAGTAACAAAAGACCCTTTCCTAGTTGGTTTTATACAATTCGCTTTGTGAATAACACCAGAGCAAAGCTCAGTGGGACACAGTTTTAAACGTGGGCTTGTTTTTGCTCAGTGCTGAAGAATCAAACTGAAGCTTACTATTAAGACGCACCATTCAAGGCGAGTACCACGCATGCGGTTGGCTAAAGTATCAGCTTGTGGTGCAGGGTGGTGGTGGTGGTTGTTCTACCACCAAATGCTACAAACAGATTTGGACCCAGAAAATGCACAAAGAGGAGACAGTGGAGTTCATAATAGCAGCTGCTGTGTTTGAGATGCTAGAACTATCTTAAAATACTTTGACCGGTTTTCTATGCCTATAAATCTCTTTCCTATCTCAGTATCCCCTGCCCCCATTAAAAGTTTGTAATTATTATGTGAAGGTAAAGGTCGGTGTGCTGGAGTCTGACAAGAGTCATTCCTAATACCGACATGGCTCTAATATGGGCTTCCACTGTACCAGGACCACGAAGGACAAATATGGACATCCCCCAAGAACACATTATTCCAGAAGAATTTAAATTGTCATTGGTACGCTGCTGCAATTGCATTTGAGAGCCCTATTCTAGGAACTGCTACACAAATTTATTCTATGTTCTTCTGAAGATCTCCTCAATGACAGGAACTCTATCTTTTGGGGTAGACTGGATTTTCTATAAAAATCATCAAATCTGTGAGTACCAATAAAGGCAAGCTATCCAGCTAAGTAATTCTTGAGGTTAAAATAATAAATGGAGCTATAAAATAAAGAATCTGACATCTTATAGAGCACCCACTGGCTAGTTGCTCAAACAGACTCACCCCAGGACCTCTGGATTTAATGCTGACCTCTCTTTCTGAAACCTCCGTTTTATGTGAGAATTTTTCCTTTTATAGAGTTAAAGGACAATTTAAACAGACCTTCCCTTCAACAGCCCAGTGCAGAATAGCCAATTTGAATGCCTGCATTTGTTCAAATCAGGATTACCTTTTAATGAACCATTTAATAACACCATTTAATAATTGTTTTGTTACTGTTTTTAAGTTCTCCCTCTAAATCTGCTGCCCAATATTGTAACCACTGAATAGACACAACTATATAAATTTAAATTGAGTTCAAGGTAATTGCAATTAAGTCAAATTAAAGAAGAAAAGCAAATTAGATTTCACCAAATGAGGAACTTTTGTTCTTAGAAAAACAAGGCCAAAGAAATAAAAATACAGGTCATAGACAAAGAGAAAATATCTTAAAAATCATGTACCCAATAAAGGATTTGAAGCCTTGTATAAAGTGCTCTCAAACCTCAATAATAAAAAAGCTAGCAACCCAATGAAAGCTGGCAAGATATTTAAGTAGATAATTCACCAGAGATAATGTGTGGATGGTAAGCACATGAGTAGATACTCAAGAACGCCAAGGATGTGCAAATCTAGATCCTTCTAGGATGACTATGCCACAAAGAGAGATGATAAGTGTTGGGGAGCTTATGTGGAAATGGATTATCTTACACTGCTACTGGAAATATAAAATCACTTCACAGTAAAGCAACACATCTCTCAAAGAGTCAAGAATATGGCTAAATGTGACCCAGTCAACCCATGCCTAAATATTTACCCCCAAGAAAGCATGGGTCCACACAGAGTTGTGTGTGAAGGTTCTAGGCAGCTTCATTTCTCACAGCCAAGAAGCAGAAGCAATCCAAAGGCCAGACGCATGGATAAGAACACTACAAACTGATCCCCAGTTCCCATCCCTGGCATCCCAAACTGCTTCAAACTCTGAAACTTTCCAATTGCTGATAGAAGATGTAAAAGAACATTCTATGCCATATCTCCTGTGATAGGTTGAAGTCAAAATATGGGTGCACTAAAAACAATGAACAAAATTATCTTTAGATTATGCAGGTAAGGCACATAAGAGATGTAAATGAATTTTATACTGAGACTTGAATGTCACCCACAAGATATCTCATTTTGTATAACCAAATAATTCAAAATTTAAAATATATGAAATCTGAAACCCCCAATTTAAGATACAACTTAGCAGTGAGAGGTAGTAACATACAAATAAGCATTGGTGGATATAAAATTATATCTAGTGGAAGAAGGGCAAAAACGAACATAAAAATCAGATTTCGTTTATAAATGCACACAATGTATAATGACAATGCAGATAGGCAACTTCTTGGGAATTTGCATGCTTTCTAACTGCATACATGCATCAAACCTTAGATTTATAAATTCTAAATATGTGAGGTTACTGTTTATTCATTAAACTTCAAGGGGGGTGCTGTTAAAGTCTTTGGTGTGCCAGCCACATTTCAGGAGCTGAACAGTGTACATGTGGTCACTGGCTACTGAACTAGATCTTGAGGGCCAAGCTTCATCACCTGACCAGGTCCCACTCAAAAGCACTGCTCCAGAACTACAGAGTACGCGTGTATGCTTATTTTGTTATTATTGTATGAGTGTGTGTGTGTGTGTGTGTGTGTGTGTGTGTGTGTGCACGCGCGCGCGCGCGCGCGCACTATGTGTGTGGAGGTCAGAGAATCAGAGAAGAGAGAATCAGTTCTCTCCTTCTACCTTAACATGGGTTCTGGGGATCAAACTCAGGTTTCCAGGCTTGCTCAGCAAGTGCCTTTACCAGATGAGTCATTTCACTGGCCTGTACTACATGTTTTTATAAATAAAATTCTACTTCCCCACAGTCAGGCCCACTCATTACTGCCCATGCTACTATGCAGCTATGGTGGAGGAATTAAGTGGAGACCATAAGGCTCGAAAACCTAAAGTATTTACCACCTGTTTCTTTAAGGCTTGGGTGATCCTTCTCCAGATGATAAATTCTAAGGACAGGGGCCACGGGCCTCCTGTTCTTTGCTTTACATAATGCAAGGAATGCTCCTGAAACAACTGATACCACTCTAGCTGGGAGGACACAGTTGGGATTGGGATGCAGGTAACGGGAAAGAAACACCTAGATGAGAAAATGCCAAGTACAATGCTAAGACAACCAATAAAGCAGAAGGTTCAGTGCATGCCTGGAGGTGGTTTCCATTTACACAGTACAGAGGGAGAGAGGGAAAAAAAGGGACAGAGGGAAAGGGAGAGGGAGAGGGAGAGGGAGGGGGCAACCTCTAGGAAGACCAAGGTTTGTACAACATGAAAAATATCAACTCTTGGGCCAGACATAAAGGGAGTAACATCAATGCCTTGAAATAGAAATGACTATGACATGGTGTATGAAAATGAAGACCAGTGTGGCTGAAAGGACAAAAGTGGGGAGGGTAAAAGAATGGGAAGAGTACAGGAGACTGAGGAAAAGTACCTGCATTTTACTATGTATACAAAATGAATCTTCTTCATATGGTAAGCAAACGAACATCATCATCAATTAAAAAAAGACTATTCTGGCACTGCTAAATGCAGAATGGCTCACAGAAAGACATGAGGGAGGGTTTCTGCAAAGGCACAAGTTAGAGATAGCTTGGACTGCCATGACAACAGCAGGGATGGAGTGAAGACATTCTAGACACTCTGGAAGGATAGGAGCTCTTTTGATGGACTGGCTTTTGCAGAGTGAGGAAAGGTGTTGAAAAGCCATCTTAGATTATGGGCTTGAGCAAGCCGGGACACAAGTGTTGTGAGATGCACAGATGGGAAAATGTACACTAAGTGCTAACATTATCATGCCTTTATGCCATCATTCATTCATTCATTCAATTTTCTCAACCATCTTAGGGAAGTAGAGATTGATGTGGTAATGTATGAACCCTTTATGTTTTATAACGAAGGACACCATCGTAGAGTAGTGGCTGCGCTGAGAGAAAAGAGCTTAGGAAAAAGGGCACAGCCACCCTTTAGCTACAGGACAAGTGCAACCTAAAAATGATAAGGCTACTCTTTAGTGTTCCCTCCCGCCCCTTGCTAGCATACATAATCAGCTTCCGGGGAGGGGCTGCACTCTTTAAGAAAACAAATGCTTGATTCCTCCCAGTTCTTTAGGATTACAAAAGCAAAACGCTTTAAATTTATGCTAATTGCTTAATGTTCATTTACTATCCTAAATTAGGACTGACATCCTGACAATTTCACATTTGGAAAAACTGGATTTCACACACACACACACACACACACACACACACACACACACATATACTCCCTCCATCTCTAAAGGGGAAAATCCACAAGGACAAACATCAGCCTCCATACATCAAAGGCTAAGCCGCCACTACTGCCCATACATCAAGTTCACAGACACCCCATAGATGGCTCTGCGACAGGTCCAAGGTCCTTGGAAGCTCACACACATTTCTATACAGATGTCACCTCTCTTCTTTGACCTCAGGCCAACCCACCGTCCTAGTGGGAAGATTAATGAAAGGCCATAAAATCAGGACATGCAGGGAGCCAGTGTATCCCCTTGAGTCTCTAATTATAGTAATGCAACGTTTTTACATTATTTGTTAGAAAAAGAACGAGAAAGATCTCGTATCCCAACTTGTTTCCAGAGAAGCTGGGAAAGGCAACACTACCATAAGGAACAAATATGGCCAAATATCTGAAGGTTTTGTGCTTGAGGAAGGGGGGAGACAGACAGGGCTACAGGAACACCCAAATCAATTCCCAGGAGCCCAGAAGCTTGGGGCCCACGTGCACTTGCTCAAACCTACTGCAGACACCTGACCTCCATCGAAATCCTCTGACCTGTGGACCAATCACCAAACAAACGCTACAAGTAGTTGTCCTCACCAGTCCTCCGGGTGACAGGAAACAAGGGCGCCGCCCCCACATGCTCAAGCAAGGTCCCCTCTCAGGAGGTGGCTCTGGGCCAAGTCCCCCACGCCCCGCAGAGACCTCCGGAAGCTGCCCACCCGCCGCCATCCAGCCTAGATCTAGGCCGAGCCCAACGCCCGGGTCCCGCAGTGTGGCCCACGACACCCACCGCCGACACCTCCTGGAGGCCTGGACAGGGCGCATCGTACCCTTTCCCGGGCCGCCTACCTTCCTCAGGCTGCCGGGTCAAGGCCACCTCGGGGTCCGGCAGAGTGACACTCCCCAGGTCAGAGATGGAGAGGCAAAGGGCTTCTCCAAGACCGGTTCCCACCGGAGAAGACAGCGGGGGATTCCGGGAGGTAACCACCTCCCCCCATCGCCAGCCCCACGCGAGGGCCCTTAACCCCTTTTCCGCGCCAGGCACCCGTGGACGGCGCGCGCCCGTGGGGCCCCCCCGCTCGGCGCCCTCACCTTCTTGGTGCCAGGGCCTCCCGCGATGCGCGACATCCCTGTCAGCGAGGAGGAGCGCCCCGGCTGCCCCCCTAGAGCATCCTGCTGCGGAGACATCGCTTCCATGAAGAAGATCTGCAAGCCAATCCCAAGCCCGGGACCGGGTTGGCTGCGCGGCGCGGTCGGCTCAGGCCCGACGCCGAGCTCCGGGTGCGGACGGCTTGCCTCCCGTCGGGGCCATGGACCGCCGCCCGCGCTGCGCTCGCCGCGCTCGCCGCACTCTGCTCCGGCTGCGGGCGCTGGAGGCGGCCGTCCGTCAGCGCGGCCCTGCCCCGCCCCTCCGCGCCCGGCCCCGCCCCCGCCCCCGCCCCCGCCACCCGTGCGCGCGGCCGGCCGCGAGCGAGCTTTCCGCACTGGGCGCTGCAGGAGCGATTGACCTCGCGAGGCACCCCGGCTCCAGCCGGATCCAGCCGGGTCCCGAGCTCTCGCCGCAGCGTGTCGCGTGCCACGCGCCACGGCCTCCGGTGCAGCCCTCCGCGCGCCTGGCTGCTCGCTCCCGCCAGCGTCCCTTCCCGCGCTGCTGCAGCGCGGGGAGGGAGCCGCAGCGACCGCGGCTCGGCTGGCTCGGAGGTGTTGCGGGGCCCGCCTGTCTCGCCTCACTTTCGAGGACCGCGGAGGGGACCCCCACCCCTGTCCCCCGCCCGAGGGCTGGGAACGGAGTTAGACAAAATTAGAAGCCCTCGTGGCATCGCCCGAGCTCGGGTGCAGTCTTGAACGCTTGCTACCTAACCTGTCTCGGTAAACCCCCAGCCCTGTGGCTTTTGCAGTCGTAGGGCTGCGAGCCTGGGCAAGCAACCTTGCACGTTTGCACCAAGGCTTCCGCAGGCTGTAGGGTGCAGGAATCCGGCATTCTGAAGGAGAAAGCGCAATTAAAAGGAAAATGCAGGCAGAGGGGAGGTTGAAACTTGGTGTGGTAGCTATTGAGAAGGTGACAATTTGTGGAAGCGTTTATCAGATATCCTCGCGCCCAGAGCCTAACTTCCTCTCAGCCCAGCAATAATGACTTTTTATTTTTTATTTTTATTTATTTAGTTATTTTTTTTTACTAAACAATCAGAGGACATTTGGAACAGACCGGGGGTTAAATAGTGCTCGCACTTTGCAGGGCTGGCTGCTGCTGTGAATGCTTCGGTAGGTGGCATTCTTCCCTTGGAATCAGAACTAGGCTGAAAAAAAAAATCACTAAGGACACCACTCCCTATGCTAGGTTGTTGTGGGTTTGACTTGTTTTTATGACAAGAAAAAAATAAGTTTCTTGGCAGTTGGGTTGCTATTGGGCCAGATTGTAAGGAATAGAATTCTGGTGGGCAGTGTTCCAAGCTAGAGGATGCTACCACAATCACCAAATACTGAGATTGTTTGTTGTGGAAATATAAGGCTAAGTTTAGAAACTGTCCCGGGCACATTGTTAAAAGGAAGCTTGATAGATCTCATATATATATACACAGATATACATATATATACACACACACATTTATATCTGTTTATCAATGGTGCTACAGCTGTGGCCCTTGAACAGAGAAGGGACTTCCCCCCCCCCCCCACTAATTTATATGTTGCCCCTAAAGAGGGCTTTGCAGTTCTGTTCATTCACTTGAAACTATCCCCATGGCTCCATAATCTCAACTCTTTGGTGAATGGACCCTGCCCCCAAGCCTTTCTTAATATGCCTCGTTTTTTGTTTCAACTATTTTATCTTCAAACAGTTCACTTGGCCAAGAGAATCGCAGGCATCTAGACTTTTTCAGTCTTTCATGACTCCCAAAACTTAAAGCAGTGTCTAACACAGTAAATGTTTGCTAGTTAAATGACCTGAGAAAACACATAAATGATATGAGAAAGATCCAGAAGCCAGTGTTGGCTATCACTCAAAGAACCTCGTGTACTATAAAGTATTTCTTTGTGATAAAATACTCCAAATCAAGGCATTCTTTTTTTTTTTTCTGTGAATGTGGAAAGTTTTCACTGCTTAATTTTCTTTTTGTTTTGTTTTTTGTTGTTTTTATTCCCAAGATTAAATAGCTTGGGTTGGCACATGAATTAAAGCTACTTAAGAAATTTGGGTTGAGATATATCTGATCACATCACTCCCCTCCTAAACCATTATTTGATTCCTTGCTATAGTATAACCTAAAATGCTGTAGTATGCTATGAAAGATTGATATCCCCTCCTCACTTCATTTTCTTCCTGTCTCTCTTGTCTCTTTAATTCTCACCCTCTTCACTGTCACCTTCAGTTCTTCACATTTCCAGAAGCCCACTTTGACTTTGAACCTGTTCTTATGGTCTGGGATATTTTCAAACTACATTTCTACCGTCTCTTACTTTACCCTGAAATGTGTAGGATCTAGGGCATAGAAACTGCATGGTGAATTGCTCTGGAAATCTTCAGAACTTCCATTAGGAACGGAGAAAAGCCTTCCCAGCTTTATCTCTGATCTATCTCCAGACATCCAGGCTGGAGTTTAATTTCTGCAATTGCAACAGGAAACCTTTGTTGAGTTTTTATTTTCATGGTAGAGTATAAGCATTTTACAGATATAATTAACGTCCATGTATAACAATCTGATGGGGTGGGTTCATGTATTCCCCCATTTCGCATATAAGACAACAGGAGGCCACGAGGACATTAAGCAGTGTACCTAAAATTAGCTAGTAACTTGGAAACTGACGATTCAACTTCAGAACCCGTGTTCCCCGTAACCACTTGGCCCACTTCCTGTGCTCTAAAAATGTTTACATCTCTGAGTAACTCACGCCCCACAGTACTATTGTCATTTGCTTCACTTGCTTTAACTGAGAAGGTTGTATTTTGTCTTCTTTATACCAGGCACCCAATTATACTGTAGTAGTTTTCACAACCTTTTATGGTTGAGTGAATAAATGCATTATTACATATAACCATCATCACCTCCATAATTCTGTCTAGTGTGAGGGAGATGTTACAATGGGGAAGACACAACCCTGGACTAGCCCTTGTGTTGTTTAGACAGTGAAATGATTTTCTATTCACCAGGAACACTTGACCTGGGTTTTCTCCTTGAAAGTCACTGGCTTTGTCTTTCTCCTGGTGTCCGGGTGTCCACATCAAAATGCTTTGTGACCTTATTTCTTTTTTTTCCTAAACCCTGGAAACACTCAAGAATTTGCTTTCAGTCATCCTAGTATTCTTGGAACTTTGTGTGGCTGTGGCCATACATTTTCTAGCTTGTACTAACTGAGTTTCTTATTTCTATTCTACCCTCACAGTTAAGTACCCAATAGATTCAACCATTTATGAACACCCCTCCCTTACTGGGTCTAAAGTTGAATTAATTTTTATCATCCCTATCCCTCACCAATTCTTGGTCACCCCTGGCTGGCATCATGTCTTTTTATAGTTCAAGCTCAAAATCCTAGATTTTCTCCTTTCTTTAAATCTAGTCAGCAGCCAACTACTTTACTCCAGACCATTCACAGATGCATTGCCACACTGTTGACCATCACGTCCTCTGTTAACTTGTACATTTGAGATGGTATCTTTGTCTTTTCTTTCAGCCACACCCACAGAAAAATTTTTAATTATCCCTTAAAAACTTTCTACTCCAATTCATGAATGGTGGGCTTGGGAAAGGGTATACTTGTTTCCTCAAAAACTTAAACATAAATTACATTTGACTCAGCAATTCCATTCCTAAGTATATACATCCAACAATTTGAACACAATGACTCTAACACAGTGGTTTTCAACCTTCCTAACATTGTAACCCTTTAATACAGTTCCTCATGTTGTGCTGACACCCACAACCATAAAATTATTTTCATTGTTACTTCATAACTGTGATTTTGCTAATGCTAATGAAACATATTGTAAATATCTGTGTTTCCTGATTGTTTTAGGCAACCCCTGTGAAAGGGTTGTTTGACCCTCAATGGGTTGTGACCCATAGTGTGAGAATCACTCCTCTAATAGGTACTTGCATGCCAGTGTTCTTAGCATTATTTTTCAAATATAAATGTGTAAATGTACCACAGGTTTTTTTTTTTTTAATCCATTCTTTGGTTGAGGGACATCTGGGTTGTTTCCAGTTTCTAGCTATTACAAATAAAGCTGCTATGAACATAGATGAGGAGATGTCCTTGTGGTTTGGTGAGGAATCATTTGAGTGAATACCCAGAAATGGTATGGATGGATCTTGAGGTAGAGCTATTCCAAGTTTTCTAAGATATCGCCAGACTAATTTCCATAGTGTTTGTACAATACAAGTTTGCATTCCCACCAGCAATAGAGGAGTGTTCCCCTTTCTCCACACCCTCACCAGCATGTGCTGTCATTTGAGTTTTTGATCTTAGCTATTGTGACAGGAGTGAGATGGAATCTCAGAGTCATCTTGAGTTGCATCTCTCTGATGATTAAGGATGCTGAGCATTTCTTCAAGGGTCTCTTGGCCATTAGAGATTCCTTCTTTGTGAATTCTCAGTTTGGAAAAAGGACAGCATCTTCAACAAACTTAAAACTTTCTACTGGTGCTGGTCTAACTGGATGTCAACATGTAAA
Organism: Lophiomys imhausi; assembly: GCA_907164525.1. NCBI lineage: Eukaryota > Metazoa > Chordata > Mammalia > Rodentia > Muridae > Lophiomys > Lophiomys imhausi. Next base: position 1,090,089 of record CAJQZJ010032812.1, read on the forward strand.
AGAATACAAATTGATCCATACTTATCACCTTGCACAAAACAAGTCCAAGTGGATCAAAGACCTTAACATAAAGCCCAACACACTAAATCTAATAGAAGAGAAAGTGGGGAAAAGCCTCAAACTCATCGGCACAGGTGACAACTTCCTGAACAGAACATCAATAGCTCAGGCTTTAAGACCAACTATCAAGAAATGGGATCTCATGAAACTGAAAAGCTTCTGTAAGGCAAAGGAAACTGTCATTCGAATAAAATGGCAACCTATAGATTGAAATAAGATCTTTACCAACCCCACATCTGACAGAGGGCTAATATCCATAATTTATAAAGAACTCAAGAAATTAAACACCGAGCAACCTGATAATTCTATCAAAAAAAGGGGGAACAGCTAAACCGAGGAATGGACTTTTAATGTACACTTTACAATATGTGTCATGTTAGGTACCAAACACAAACTGCAAAGCTCCTCCCAGAGATTCCTGCCTGATCCCAGGGATGTATTGTTTTTCCCTGAACTGTACTCAAGCTTTTCTCATGCCCTCAATTCTGTATGACAAGGGGATAACTGGGTAGTCTGGAGGCTGCTTCAAACAGTCTGAGTGACAGCAGAAAGCCCTGTGATTGAGATGCTTATAAGCTTTGATATGAAATAGATCAAGACCAGGCATGAAACTTTCTTTCTCTTCTTTTGGCTGTCATCTCACAAGAGGATATTTGCACAATGACCCAGTCTAAGAGATTTTAAGGCATAGAGGAAATAGGAGCTAAAGAAGGGAAAAAGGAAGAAAGAGTCTGAGAGGGAAGATGCTCCGCACTGACGAGGGCTAATACCCAAAATACACAAAGAACTCAAGAAATTAAACATCAACAAATGAAATAATCCAATCAATAAAATGGGGTACAGAGATAACCTGAGAATTTACAAAAGAGGAATCTCTAATGGCCCAGATGTGCTTGAAGAGATGTTCACTATCCTTAGTCATCAGGGAAATTGAGATCAAAACATATCTGAGATTCTATTTCACACCCATCAGAATGGCTAAGATCAAAAACTCAAGTGACAGCACATGCTGGTGAGGATGTGGAAAAAGGGGAACCCTCCTGCATTTCTGGTGAAAATGAAAACTTGTAGAACCACTATGAAAATCAATCTGGCAGTGTCTCAGAAAATTGGGAATAATTCCACCTCAAGACCCAGATATATCACTCCTGGTTCTATATCAAAAGATTCTCCACCAAACCACAAGAACATTGGCTCCACTATGTTCATAGTAGCTGTATTTGTCATAGCCAGAAACTGAAAACAATTCAGATGTCCATTAACCAAAGAATGGATGAAAAAACTGTGCTACATCGACACACTCAGCTATCATAAACAAGGAAATCATGTAATTTGCAACCAAATGGATGGAACTTGCAAAGCTTATCCTGAGTGAGTTAACCCAGACCCAGAAAGACACACATGGTATATACTCACTTATAACTGGATATTAGCCATGAAGTACAGGATAACTATCCTACAACCCACAGACCCAAAGAGACAGGAACCTAGCATAATGATCTTATGAGAAACTCCACCCAGCATCGGATCTAAATAGATGCTGAGACACACAGCCAAACACTAGGTTGAGCTCTGGGAGTCCTGTAGAAGAGAGGGAGGAGGAATAGATAAACCTGGAGGGGACAAGAACACCACATGAAGATCAATAGAACCAACCATCCTAGGCCCCTAGAAGCTTATAGAGACTGAAACACCAATAACAACAACAATAAAAAGCACATATAGACTGGATCTAGGCCCCCTACACATATACAGATGGTAGCTGGATCTAGGCCCCTACACATATACAGATGGTAGCTGGATCTAGGCCCCCTACACATATACAGATGGTAGCTGGATCTAGGCCCCCTACACATATACAGATGGTAGGCAACTTGGTCTTCATACAGATCGCTGGGGGGACAGTCTCTGTCATGGACTCTGTTGCCTATTAGTGGAACTCCTTACTCTAGCTGGGTTGCCTTGTCAGGTCCCAGAGCTTTCATGTGACTAATGAACTGAGGGAGGTTGATATGTAAGGGCTCACCTCATCCAAGGAGGAGAAGAGAGTAGGAGAGTGAGACAGGGAGGGGAGAAGGGAAAAGACTGAAATTGAGATATAAAATAAATAAATAGATAAATGAATGAATGAATGAATGAATGAATGAATGAAAAAGAATTTGGGGCAAGATTTGAAGGATTGTGGACTCTAATAAAAATGTAGAGATTGATTTCTAGAAAATGTGAAGGGGGACTGACATCTATTAATCATACTTATTGTATGTTTGGTAGACTGTATATACATCACACTTAATCTTCAGTGATACTGAGGAGATATTATTATGATCCTTTTAAAGATTTTAATTATGTATATGTGTGTGGGTCTATGTACGTACGTGAACATGACTGCCAGTGTTCATGGATGCCAGAGGCATTGGATTCCCCAGGAGTGGGAGTTATTGTTTATAAGCTATAGTGGGAGAATTAGGGTTTGAACTGAAATATGATTGATTCCCAAGCCCAATCAGATTTTAAATGTTGGAATATCAAAAGTACCACAGTGATATGTATATATGGCCACATAGTGGGATGGATGGAGCTAAAGATTTGGACAGTAAATACAACAGTAAACATTTGTCATACTGTCACAGACTTTGAGACATCCCCAAATGGCTTGCATACTTGTTACATAATGAACAGCTAGGTACTAAGGGGTATTAAAGTACTTATCAAAATCCATATACCTTGGATATGTAAGAGCCATCATGAAGCCCAGAAGCCAAAGCCCATAATTTTAGTCACTAAATCTGAAGGCACTGTCTTCTTTTTGATTTTCATGACCATAAACTGTGATGTATCCATTTTCAAGGAACATATGACATTAGATATCCTACTTATGTTTCTTGTTGGCCAAATGCTTAGTTTAATTGCTAAATGTATCTATAATCTATCTATATCTATATCCATATTTATATCTATCTATGTATCTTAGTAAAGCAACTTGATTGCTTAACAAGAAACAGAAAAAGGCAGGAGAAATGTGTTTTCCATCACATTTTAGATTGCTTCATGAGCCAGACAAAATTAATTAACTAATCATTCATTTTCCACTGCATGACTTATTTTTCTCGCCCATTCTTCATGGATAAGCCCAATCTGTGACATTTTTCTCTCCTACAAATCACTTTGGGTTCGTTTTTTTTCCTAGGCATTTCAACTGACTGCATGTTTGTTAGTTCAGTCTTACACATTTGTGTTACAGTTCTCCATGGAGGTTTATGGAAATACATCCTTCCAACATTATTCCTCTATTTCAGGGCTGTGTGAAATCCTCTTTCCCTAAAATTACAAAGGAAGGGATAAGGGGATGATCAGAGGGTGAGAACACTTGGTTTACAGTCATGATGACCTGATTCTGAAACCCTAGAAAACACTTGAAAAGCCAAGCATAGCTGGCTGGCTCTCACAGTCACTCCAGCACTAGGGGTTGGGGTTGGGGGAAATGGAGACAAGAAGATCCCCAGAGTTCACTGGCCACATAAGCTCATCAAAATTGTAAGCTCCTTGTCCAATGAGAGACCTTGTCTCAAATCAGTACAACAGAGAGACTAAGAAGAAAACCATCAATGTGTTGTTCCAGCCTCTGCATGCATAGGAACATCCACACACTCTCTCTCTCTCTGTGTGTGTGTGTGTGTGTGTGTGACATGTAACCACACATACAAACCATACATACACTCACTTATAAATAGATAAATAACAACCAAAAATCAACCTTTGTATATTTGCTATAGAAAATGATACTGGTAATTTTGCAAAAGTGTTTATTACTTTTAAAATAGTACACAAAAAGGGAAGACATTCCAAAAAAAGTTTCACTTTACAGCATATTTTAGAAAGCACGTCATATGCAATATCAGTCTCTTAAGATTCTCTAGGAGAATATAGAATTTCATAGTTGAGTGTATTTTGGAAAGACTGATCAAGTGACATTGTACATTATTAAACATATATATGAGATGCTTTGATAAATTCTGCAGTTTAAAGAAAATCTAGTTAATCTCTACCTAATCTTTTTTGGTCTCTCCTTAATTAACGTGTTAATTCCACCCTATCAGGGATGGGGTAATGGTGATTACTCTCTCTTAATTTCTTCCTTCCCTATGTCCCCCCCCCCACCTTGGTTCATAATACATCCAAATCTTTTACAATTTTTTGATTTAAAGCTTTTTCAAAAGTATTCTTTTAAGAGCAACTTCAGGTTCACAGCGAACAAAGGAAAGGTTATAAAGATGTCCTTAGTCCTACGTTTACAGTCATCAGCATCCTTCTCCAAAGACACATTTGCTATTACTGATGAGCACATCAAAGCCTGTAGTTTACACTAGGGATCACTCTTGGTGTTAAGCATTGATTTCTTGTTTCTCTACAGCAGTGGTTCTCAACGTGTGGGTGGTGACCCCTTTGAAGTCAAACAACCCTTTCAGAGAGGTTGCCTATCAGATTTCCTGCATATCAAGTATTTACATTATAATTTTTAAAAGTAGAAAAATTATAGTTATGAAGTAGAAATGAAAATAATTTTATGAATGGGGGGGTCACCACAACATGAGGAAGTGTATTGAAGGGTCATAACATTAGGAAGGTTGAGAGCCAGCATTCTGTTGGTTTTCTGTTTTCAATTTCATTGATTTTTGTATAAATTCTTATTTCTTTTCTTCTGATTAATTTGGTTTAATTTGTTCTACTTATAGTATCATTAGGCAGATGCATATTATTGATTTTAGTTCCTTCTTCTTTCCTAATATGTTCTTAATGCATCCCCCAAATTTTCACTTTGTTTTACACTTTTAATTAATTAAAGATACCTTAAAATTTCTATTGAGACTTATTACTTGACTCACACATTATTTATAAATGTGCTGTTTAATCAGACTTTTGTATTTCTCTATTGTTGTCAGTTTAATTCCATTGCAGATCTGAGGACACTTTGTATGACTTCCAGACTTACGCATTTGTTAAGGTGTGTTTTGTGACTCCAAATGTAGTCTGTCTTGGCTAATGTCCTATGTGAATGAGAAGAATGTGTTTTCTGTTGCTGGATGGTACAGTCTATGGATGTTCATTATTTCCTGTGGACTGATGGTGCTGTTGGACTCCAGCAGCACTTAATGACTTTCTCACTGTGTCCACTTCAGATAGGGAAATGCTGAAGTCTCCAGCTGTTATATATTGATTTTGTTTTTTCTTGCAGCTTTATTACTATACTTATTATTAATTTGATTATTATTATTATTGCCACTCATAGTTTGGTCTCCTGCTTTTAGGTGTCTACCTATTAAATATTGTTTCATCTTCTATAAAAGTGAGCCCTTTATTATGGCACAATGTCCTTTTGGTAAACTTCTATTATCCCTGATAACTTTCTTTGTTTCGCGATTTGCTTTGTCTGAAATCAGTGTAGTCACTCCTGCCTCCTTTGACTGGCATTAACTTGGCCTATTTTTCACCACCTATTAATGTTTAATCTGTATCTGTTTTTTGCTATGCAGCCGAGGCTGACATGGAACTCTCAGTCCCCTGCCTCAGTCTCTTAAGGGCCAGAGTCCTCAGTTACAGCGGGCTTTCTATAGACCACTTACTGCACGTCTTATTTTCTACATACTCTGATGATGTCATTCAGTCACTGCATTTGAATTTTCTCTCTTCTTTCTCATAGCACATCAGTTGTACTTTTTAAGTGTTAAACTGCTCTCTACACTTACAACTAATTTCCAAACTAACTTACAAATAACACCATATTTATGGTTTTATGGTAGTGAAAGTGCCACCAACAAAGTAACTCTAGTGCCTCCCCCATCTCTGTTACTATTGCTTTCACTCATCTTACATATGTGTGTACATGTCTGGTGAGTGCATAAGTGTACAATGTAGTATTTTGAATAGGCTGGTTTTTGATAATTAAGTATAAAAAGTGTTTGTCTTTAATTATTTCTTCTTTGGTGGTTGAATAGAAATTAGTAATTTCTGGCAAAGGGATTTAAAAAGTTTTTTTGCTGTCTGAATTGCTTTAGCTTATAAAATTATCATACACAATCAGTTTTTACAAGCCTAATTTTTCTTTGAAATGAAGAAAAATAGAAGTTAACTTGTTAAAGCTTCATAGTAATTAATTCTATAAATAAAAGTTTTATTTCTTCTTGTACTCAAGCTTCTATTTCTAAAAACTATTAACAAAAGATTTTAAAAGTCTCTAGAAACTCAGTAAAACAGCACTTTTGTGATTAGGCATATATTACTTCTCTTCAGAATGACATTTAAAATGTTAAATGAATTTTGTCCTAGATTCTAAATTGTAATAGTTGAGCATTTGATAGACATTAAGCATGTAGAGAATGTTTAGTGGCAGCTTGGAAAGATGCATCTGGGACCTGGAGGGAAAGCAAAAGCAGTGAGCAATCACAAATGCTTATGAAGCACTTGCACTGGACCAAGCTTTTCATTTCATTTAATCTATCTGTACAAGAGGGGTAGTTACTGTATCCCTGCCATTAGAAGTTAGGGTGCTAAGATTTCATGGTATTAAGCTACTTGCCAGGATTCTAACTTAGGCTGCATGACCTTGAAGCTCTTTACACACCCTCTCTCATGTAGTCTCACAGTAATTCTGTGGTGGAGTCCTCCTCCTTCGAAGATCTGAAAATGATGAAATAATAAAGACAAAATTATTTTCCCAAGTCACAAGACAGGAAGAGATCCAAGCCAGGCCTGCATGATTCTGCTGCTCAAGGTTTGCTGGTATGTAAGTGTATAATCGCACATGTTATCACAGGAACAATCTTTTAGAGTGATTTAATAATCAATTTGATTTTGGCCTATTCTTCTATAGTGACCTTTTTCTTAGAAAACATGCTGTATGGGGGGGGGGGGCACCTATTCCTAGAATTTTCACTGCCCAATTCAGTTTTATGATGTAGTAAAACACACCTGGGGCAGTTTTCACCCCAGATCAGAATTGAGCTTTGTAGCTAAAGAGTTTATGATTCTGCATGCTTTCCAGAAATAAAAGAAATGGGAGAAGAGCATGGAGTGTGAGTGTCTCATAATACTGCTGAACATTATATTTCTACTTCACTCTGCAGAGGAGACAAGTTTTCCTGAGGAAAACAAAACAAAACAACTGTAATTCATTCTAGTTTGTACACCTTCTTTAAAGCCTTCTGTTCACTTCTTTTTTTTCCCCACATCTTCTCCTCTCTCCCTCTGCTGACTTCACAAAGAAAACGTATCTGGAAATGTTTTCCATTATGAGTCTATGGAACAATAGCCAAGGGCTTATGATCGCTAACTAGGAAATAGAGCACAGTGGCAACACCAGTTAATATGTCAATGCGGACCGTGGAAATTTCACAAAGCCCCAACCCTACATGAAAAACTATAGGTAATTAATGACTATGAGGGAAAGAGAATCAATCTTCTCTAGTGACCAGTCCCCTGAGAGCTTATCTAATCCAAGTGATCAGCCGTAAACGCATATTCATATGAGTAACACTAAATGGACTCAGCAGACTGTATTTATAGATACATATGCTTATATATAATATGTGTATGACAATAATAATTAAAGAAGTCATGAATATGAGAGACAGTGTGTCTTGAAAATGAGAGGGAGGGAGAGAGAGAGAGATGGGAATGATATAAATACAGTACTCATGTATGAATTTCTCAAAAATGTTTTAAAAATAGAGAGTAGCCTTGGAGAGGCATCACGTTGCTTCTGGATGGACTCTGTGAAATTAAAAGGTTTTGCTGTTTACAGAATTATGTGAGACACACAGTCAGGGTGCTTCTGAGATGATCAAATCTATGGATACAAGTTTTATGCTTATGAAAGAGACCAACATACCACTTAGAAATTAATACATTGTTTGTATCCCACTTGTAATTAACTACTACCTTAAAGTAATGAGCCAGGAAGGAAAGTATAACTGGGATTCATTCTGTGATTTTTCTAGAGGGAGCTGCAATCTCTAAAACTTATAAAACTATAGATAACAAAAACACAGAGGTGTATTTCTGAAATTTTAAAATCACAAGATTTTCATTGTTTCTGAAAAAGGGTTAAATTTGGGTTATCCAGTGGTAGATCCAGTGAGTAATTAATACCAAACTGCTAGTGATTCTGAAAACAATTTATTGTTTGATTTAGTGATATGTCAGTTTTGTTTGATAATACCATTAGAGTTTCTTTGCTAATTTATTACTTTTGGGTTAACATAAAAACTTATCCAATAGCCTAGTGAACACTGAGGGTGTCTTCAGGAGGGCACTGCTCTGGGTCAATAGCTTTGGAAACAGGCCCTTCTCTGGTAGCAATTAACCTGAATCTGTCTGCCTCATTACTTTTTATATCTAAATATAGGCTGGACTAACAAAAGCATTGCAGAAAGTGACTCCTAAAATCTGTTTTGTTCAAACTGACAAGGGGCCTGCAAGATACAAAGTGCTTTGCTGCAAAGACTCATGACTTGAGTTTGATCACTGGTATCTAACAGGTTGGATTGAGAGAACTGAGTTTCAAAGGTTGTCCTTTCCTCAATGTGTGTATCATGGGAAACATGTTACACACACACACACACACACACACACACACACACACACACACACGTGAAATTTAAAAAAGAATAGAGAAGAAAAAAAAAATGCAGTGTTTATATGATGGGAGAACATTTTATAGTTACTATATATTCTGGCATTTTAAGCTACTATATTGGTATCTGACAGGTTTGAATGCCTAGAATTTAAAATTAATAACTTACTAATCTTTGAGTGTAAAGGTGTTTATAATGAGACACTTCTCACTGGTGGTACTGCCTTGTAGGCCCCCAGTGTATGAGGAGGCTCTTGGCCCTGATATGACTTCTGAACTGGGGCGAGGGACTGTTATGTAAGGACACTCCACTCCAGAGGAGTGGGATGGAAGGGGTAGGGGATAGAGGTGGTAGGGTGGGGCTGGGAAGGGGGGAAAGAGGACAATATGATGGAGTTGTAACCTGAAGCAACAAATAAATAAAGAAAAAAATTAAAAAACAATAAAAAGGAAAAAATGTGAAAAATGTATATTATGCTGAGAAAGGAGTTTGAAAGGCATTTTAATTTTCCATTTCTGTTACCTTGCCTTTTGCTATAAAGGCAAGCTTTCAAGACAGTCTTTTCAGCATTACATGTTATTTTCTGTAATTGTAAACTGATATGTAGATATTTGGCTTATTCTCAATTTTTAACCACCAGTTTCAATTCGTGTTGTGTTTCTCTAATGTTCATTAGCAGATCAGGAAATTGAAGGTAAGGAGTTTCCTTGTGCAGTGGCCACAGAGGAATGCTGCTTAATGGCTGACTTGAGTTCCTGCCCTCACTGGCTTTGATGATGAACTGTTACATGTCACTGTGAGTGAAATAAACCCTTTCTTCCCCCCAACAAAAAAGATGTTTATAAAGTGTCTTTAAAACATCTAGGTTTATGAATACGTAAAGAAACAATATTTCTAAGAATCATTAGCACAAAGCAGAAAATGCCATTTAGAGTCAAAGAATGAACTTACTTGCTTCCTGGAGTCACATTTTAAGTGTGTAAACACTGACAGATTACTTAACTACTCTGAACTTCCACTCAAATATATCTAGTACTTAACCTCAAGAATTTATTGAGCTATATATATGAGATGAACATGGGAAAATTCATATTATATAATGAACAACATCCACACAATTAACATTTACAAATATTATCTAAATTTTAATATATATGTGGGTGTCCCTGCCACCTGAGACCTGTGTTGGAACCACAAGTTAATTCTGGAGTGCTTGATTCTCTAAGCTTTGTAATGGCCTGACTCTGCCCCTGAAAAGAGGAGAGGCGGGCAAGAGAGAAAGGAGGGATCCTTCTATTCATCTTTCTAAGGCCATTCAAAAATTCCTTATGCAAACTGTTGATTATGAAAGTAAGGGAAAATTATAGGAATTCACTCCCCTGCAAATTAAACCTGGGAATACTTTGCCTTCCTATGCGAGCTGATTGTTAAAACACTAAAGGTTATCTTCAGTGACAAAGTGCTGTGATGTAAAATTACTGGCAGGTGTTACACCTCTGGAAGAGGAGACTGAGGAGAGAAGAGAATGCCTGTGTTGACACATAGAAATGTTTGTTTAATCAGCAAGAAGTAGAAAGAAATAAAATATACATGAACATTTAGAGGGGTGTTTAGCATATTAAACTTCACAGAAATGTGCTTAAGCATGTGGCATTGCTTAAGGGCTAGACTCACCAGGCCAGGCGATCAGGCAGATCTTTTTGTTTGCATACTGTGTGTGGCACAAAGGAGAGAAATATACATTCATTTCGGCAGGAAGACATTATAGCTATACTAAAGCAGTAATGCATATTCTTTTAAGTCTTTGTGTGGAAAGAAATATTAGGTACAATCTACATTGACCCAAGGACGGGGTGAGAAAAGGCTTTGTAGAAAGGACAAATCAACTGAAGATATATCCAACATACAGGCTATTGCTATAGGCACATTGTTGCATTGTAGGGGATGTTAAGAAAAAGACAAGATAAAATTACAGCTGACATTGCATTTCCATGTTATCTTGACAAGAGTACCAGCAGGACTTAGCTTAACCAAACATTGGCACTTTTCCCAAATGCTAACAAAATACAAGTAGAGAAATTGGAGAATTCTGGATTGAAGTATTTCATTGGCTGTAGCTTCACACATGTAGCTTGGTCTGTACTCAAGCATACACAGACACAGAATTATCTCCCTGTGTGATCACATTCCATGAACTGTCAGAGTTAACTTGTGAGTCTTTAAGCCTTTAGATCAGGTTTAGGAATGGGGAGAAGCTGAGAGAAGGGAAAGGGGAGAAGGATGCAGAAGGAAAGAAAAGAGAGAGGGTTGGAAACAGAGAATAGAAAGAAGGGAGGAAGAGAAGAAAAGGAATCATGCGCAAACAAATCTGGTTTATCAAATCTTCAAGTGGTACATGAAGAACTGACCTAAGCCTGCAAGGCAGTAAAGGCTGGGCATTTAATCAAATTTATCAAGAAATAACATAGTGGACAAGAAACATGCCCAAATGCATTAAACCTTCTTCTGCAGTACATTGTACAAATTGACTATAATACCCTTTTCTGACTATTGCAGATGAACAGCCCAATGACTAAGGGACTATATAAGTAAAGGACTCAGCATAATTAAATTTCAAAAACAGAATTTAGATTAAGTTCCCATCAATGAAGAAATGACACAAAAGTCAAGCTGGAGCTGAACCAGAAGCTTCTTCCCTACTGGCTAGCCTTCATAGTGCCAAAACAGTCTACATAAACTTGAGGGAAAAAAAAAGTCATCAACAACTTTATCTAGCTATGAATCCTGCAAACTGCAATAATGGCCTTCAGGCGAGATGTGCCTTCTAGTAAAGTAGTGGCATGGCTGTTATGGACTAACCAAGCACTTCCTGATTGGATTAGAAGCCTGCTGAGTGGGAAGGAACTCATAGCTGGTTCTGCAAACTTTGTGTGGCTGGGGAAATCATAGACCCTAAGGGGAAATCTATTGTTGTTTTACAGAATGGTCATATTGTCAAGCTGCCTTCCAAATATTTTTGTTTATATCCACAGATTAGCACTGCCCCAGTGTTTAGCAGAGAAACTTCTTACTTCAGCAGGCAATGGTTAATTCAGAAGCCAATAAGTGACCAGAGTGCCCAGAGTAAGTGGTGTGAAAGTCAGGGCTCAGGAAACAGCTAGGAAGATGGGATGGAAAGTGTGCAAGATCCAGAATATGGGGAGGGTTTCAGTAGCAATGTCTTCTGTGAATAACAATGCCATTACACTCATTAACTCACCACAGTCTTATTTATCTGTACAAACCCACACAAGACTGGACATATCAACATTTCATCATATATGGTGGATATGTCCATGAAGAGCCACCCCCTTCCGAATGGACTACTGACAGTAAATAATTGTTGGGGGGAGAGGTATCATTTACTTCAGTGGTGTAGCAACTGACAAGTTGCCCTTGCCTCAGGAAATGACCTCCTGTCCATGCACAGGCCAGAAACTTTAACTGAACGCAGTGAGTCACACAAGAAAAGAAGACCTGAAAGTGGGAAAGCAAATGTTGGGCACCAAAGGAGAGGGAGGAAGATAAGAAGGGAATGTGTGAAAATGACTAAAATGCATTCAGTAAACATATGAATCTGTTTATACAAACAATAATAGAAGTTTCCCACATGGTACATGGATTACATAACAGAAGAGGTCATCTTGGCCATATTTTATGTAGATTATTTTCATGTAGACTGATGTGGTCTGATGTGGCTGGAATGTCTCTGAGAGTTATGTTCCACTTGTATTATTCTCCGTAACATAAAGAAATGTGTCTTCAGAGAAGTATCTTAGGTATATATTTAATAAAATTGCGGTCTGGTTTTTAAAAGATTTTCCTATTTATACATCTATCTGGTATACTATATAGTAATATTCCAGCTCATTTTATTCCTTGAAAAATGTTATAAAGATAGATCATCGTTTAGAACATTCCTGCTGAAACCCTCAGGTCTGGAGTGCTGAAAACGAGAAGAAACATTATTATTACATTCTCCTTCCAGCTGTCCAGTGAACTGACCCTCAGTGACTCCTAATGTACAGAAAAATCACTTCACAAGGGTGGCTGAAGACCTGACACTGATCTCTCAACTCAAGTATTTTCCATGAAATACACTAAAGTATATAATGTAGTTGGATCATATTTACCCCTTCCTCATTTTCCTCTTTTATACGCTTCCCCAGGCTTCTAGCCTCACAGCTTGGACTCTTAATATTTCTAGCGGTTCTCACATTCATTCTGAGAATATTATGACCATCTACTATTTGCAATAGCACCATTATTCTGTCAACTTCCCAAAGGCCAACTGCAGTGTGGCTCCTACCTCCCTCTTAATCCTCACACTGAAGCAGAATGGTTGTTGTTGCTTCTTTTGAAGCATCTCTCCAGTATGCATCCTCTCTTCCCATGTACCCCATTCTTACTCCTCTCACTGTCCCAAGTAAGCTTTTATTATTATTTTAACAATGTATTTATTCTTTGACAATTTCATGCATGTATATAATGTATTTGATCATATTTAGTCTTGCCCCTATTTCTCTCTCTTATCTCTCCCGCCCCAGGCTTTTAACCTCTATGGCATGCAGTCCTCAAATTCTTGGCTGGTTCTCATACTCATTCTTTGCATGCTATAACTACCCAGGAATCTACTTGCAATAGCCTTCTATTCCCAGGAATAATTAGGATATGTTAGATCTGTGTGCAGCAGGTTAATCAGAACATGCTCACAGGAGCAAAGCGTTGCAGTGAAGGAAGCAGAGGAGCATATGAAATTGTAGACCCATGGTGTATAGCTGTGGCAGAGGCCTCTGGACTCAATCAGAAATTCTTAAGTGTTGGTCCTCAGTGATGTCCACGGTTGAGACAACAGAACGTGTCCCATGTAGTTACTTAGACACTTAGGCTAAAACTGTCTGTGGATGTCCCTGGGGCCGAAAGAAAGGGGAATAGCCTTGTACGTAGTATCTTCCTTTAGTGGAGCATAAGCGTCCGAACAGAGACCCTTCCTTGCTTCCTTGCTTCCTTTCTTTCTTTTTACATCCTGACTACAATTTCCCATCCCTCCTTTCAGTCCCTCTACATCACCTCCCCACCTGCTCCCCTCACCACCCCACATCTACTCTCTATTTCTCTTCAGAAAAGGGCCAACCTCAAGGGATATCAACCAGCCATGGCATATCAAGTTACAGTAAGACTAAGCATCTCCTCTTCTATTAAGGCTAGACAAGGCAACCAACAAGGAAGAAAGGGTTCCAAAAGCAGGCAACAGAATCAGAGACAGCCCCTGCTCCCACAGTTAGGAGCCCCACAAGAAGACCAAGATACACAATTGTAAAAGTTGTGCTTCTTTATAGGAAACACTTGTGACTATTGGAACATGTTTACATTGGTCAGGAAAAAGGTTCTAGAATTCACCTCTTAGTACGCTCAGACCTATTGCTTCACATATGTCATTTATGTAATCTGGGAAGATCTATAGGATTTGGTTAGCCTCATTCTTTGTAGAAAATTACAAGTATGTTGTAGTCTTTGCCCCTAGAGCTGATATGAAGGTGCTGTTCGAGAAAAAAAAATTTCCTGGGGAGATACAACACACACATCTATTCACCTCAGATAATAGAGAAAATATAGATATCATCAAAGTTTAATTTGGTGAACCAATGAGTTATACTGAGGTTAGTTACAGGAGTATGGATGAGGGGTTCTTTACATGTGCAGAAATGATTCAATACAGTTGCATCACCAAAGCCCATGGGAACCTGGAGCATACTGTACAACTTATAGGTAACTCAACAGGTTGGAGAATGTCCCTTCCAAGTGCCACGGGTGTTCTAGACCTCTTCTAACGACAGCTCAGCTGGTGTCTGCTTCTTTCAGGCAGCTGATCTGGTCTCAGTGTCTCCTTTGCAGTTTGGCTTATTTACTTCTGGGAAGAAGGGACCTAGTGAATCTGCTCAGTTTTAGGGACTTCCTGAAGTTTTTTTGAATTGTTTACCTTTCTGCTTAAGGAGTTTCCTAGAAGGGTGGACTGTTTCAATATCTGAGGAAACTGCTATGCACTAGAAGGTCATTACCTATTCCAGAACACTTTTACCCTCATGATAGACCTTCTTTAGTTCTAAGTGTTTTAACTGGTGTGATAAATGAATCATTCTCTCATTCATAAGGGTTTTATGACTTGGTCATTATGTCTTTGTGGGGTTGTGGCTGATGATCCTGTATATTGCCTATTACAATTGTCAGAGGTGTACTAAAAAATGTCCCAAAAGTTACTCAAGATTGTTCACAAGGTTTTTATGGTCTGGGGAATACTTTATCCTTGAAGGTGCCATCTCTGTAAACCCCTGGAGGGTGATGCTGTCTTTGTGGCAGAAAGGCAGCCCCTATTCTTGTATGTACTAATTCCAGTCAAAATGAATTGATGTCATTACCAGTTTCAAGAGAATATACTGCAACATGCTTGCTAAATAGTTGGCTGGTTTCTGTAAGAGGCAGTGATGTATCAGGATTAGTCTCATTATTGGCAGGTAGAACATTTGGCTGCAACAGTACTAAGTAGTAGGTGGCCCCAGGTTCTTTTCATTACAAAACAATTGTGCTGATACTTGTTTGTCAAAGATAGGGGCTAGCTGACAAATGACCAGACCATTCTGTCTATTTAATTGTTAAATACCTCCCCTGTGACAGGATAATCTCTGGTGGCCATTAAGATGTGATAAAAGATTTTCATACTCTCTCATATTAACTACCCATGTGTTTCTTCCCTAGAACTGTGTATAGTTTTCTCATCTATCTGCCAGATCTATGATGAACTAGTCAAGTCCATCATCATTGTCCATGAGTTTATAGTCCCACTTTGGTTCAATTATTCTTTTATACAAATTAGGCAACCAGGGAACTTTTCAAAGATTCCCCTACCAACATATTTATGTTCTCTGACCCTTCCTGGACTCAATTCAAAATGTATTGCTGTTGTCTTAAGATTGGCCGTGTGGGAAGATCCCACTTTCCTGACTCAGTAGGCCTGGAAGAATGACAGTGAAGGTTAGGTCACTGGAGAGTACTATTAGGGTAGGTTGAGAAACACATAGGAACTAGACAAGTAAAGATGGGTGCACAGCTAGCTTGGGCAAACAACAGAGTCCCTGTCTCAAAGAAAGTGGAGAGTAGAGACTGACACCAAAAGTTGTTTTCTGATTCCTACAGGTGTGCTGAGGCATGCATGTGCCCTTACTTATACATATACAAATCTATGCATACCTCCATATACACATTACACACACACATATGACAGACACATCAAATAAAATAAATAAAGCAAAAAATATACTAGAAATGCTCAAGGGCTTAACAATAGTTTCTCAAGATTCCTTTGAACCACACTCCAACCCCAACTTATCTACCTTCACACAGGTCTTTCCTACTTGATAATTTAGCAGACATTTCCATTTGTATCTGGTTGTTTATCATCAGGCAATTTCAGTACACAGGATATCACCAAACTATAGAAACACTGGCCTTTGAGATCTTTGTGTTAATGAGAAGATTACTGAGTCAATTATGTGGTTTCTATACAATGCATTTTGCTTGTTAGTAATGATGGTAAAGAAAATACTGGAAAAGCATGAAATAGCTTAGCAGAGTTTTGTAAAGATGAATCAGTCTGTTTGAGACACCATTTCTTCCACAGAATAGCTGGATTGGCTTTGGTCAATAAAGATGTTATTTTTAGAAAGCAAAATTAGCCTAACAGCTGTGGCCTACTCTGCCAGGGCATCCCTTTTCCCAGGATGCCTGTTATCTTAAGATCCCATATGCTTCCATGGCTGGTACTCCTTCAAGTACATAATCTCTTGGTGTCAAGGGGCTTAGTTCTAATACATTGAGGGACATGCAAAAGAAGATATTATTAGGGAAAAGAATTGGGATCAAAATTGGTCGATGAGCAATAGGAGAGGAAAGTGGGAGTTGATGTCAAGGCATGTGATATGTATGTATATAAATATGCAAAGGACCTATAAGGTAAAAGAAATGCACATGTGAAATTTTAACCTCAAAGATATTATTTGTATAATTAATATATAGTAATAAAATAGAGGATGAAATTAAATCAAGCTGAACACATAACCCAATACTCATGTACTGTTATCATCTTTTCATTTTCTCTAAAGTGATGATTTATCACAGAAGAGTATACTAACAGACTCAGAATAGTTTCTCAAGGAAGAATGTGTGATATACCTGCTTTCTCTCTAGCCACATTCTCAAACATGGGACATGTGGCCGTAATACCATCATGCAGCTAATTCTATAAGACCCCTTCCAATACAAAGAATGTATGTGCCAAAGGGTTTAAAGAGAAAACACACCATTTCTAGAAATACTCTTCAAGAACTGCATTAGGTCTTTCAGTGACCAGACCACATTGATTGTTAAGATTATATTCAAATATCACTAAATTTGAAGACATAAAGACACAGGGTAGTTCCTCATTTGGGAGTTTATAAACTAGAGAGAGAGGAACATTTTCAAGCAATTGAAATTCATTTGATAAAAGAGATGATAGACTCCACAACACTCCAGTGTGCTAGGGATTGAAATTATCGTATTAGGTTATTAAGGTTTTTCTGGAAGTAGCTCTTTAGCTTAGCTAAGTGTGGGGAGATAGGAGAAGCACATATATAAAGAACAGTACTCAGAGATAATGGTCAACACTACTTATGGAAACACTATAGGCCAGTGAGTTAATATACATTACCTCAATTGATCCATATATCAAGCACGCAGAGTACATATTGATGCTATAATATGCTGAAGGTCATATACCTTTATAAAACATACTCATCTAGGGAACATTGGGAGTCTGCCTGGGAAACCATGCCAACTCAAATCATCCTAAATTCTTATGCTTCTAATTACACTATATTTTTGAAGTGCACTGTGTTAAGGTTTTATACAGTTCAAGAAAAACCCCAATATTGATAAATTTAGCTTTCATTCTACAGTGCATTTGGCCCTCAGTCTGGAAAGCAAGATCTATATTTGTTATTGTTGAATATATTTTGCTAATAGATGTCTATGTACCCAATATGATAGATGGCTTTGACAGAGTAAGAAAAAGTGAAATTTCAATGAAATGTTACATTTACCTTGCTTTAGAATTTTGAATACTTTCTCAATTTTTTTTAAATCATGGTAAATTACAGAGAGCATAATTCATGTCAATCATTAGCCATTTTAGGTGTACAGCGCAGGAGAGTGTGTACACTTACAACATAATGTAACCATGGCACCACTTGACCCTGCACTCATTCGTTCTCCCCTGTGCCCTGTATAAGACACTTTGTATGGCTTCTTGTTAAGGCAGGGACTCACACTGTAGCTCATCCTAGTTGAAATTTGTAGCAGTCTTCCTGGCTCAGATTACAGGGATTACTGGCTTGAGCCATTACACCCAACCACTTGGAATCATCTTGAACAAAAAAGTTACTTCAATAAACAAACACGCAAATGGGATAGTCTAAAGATGATGTAGTCAAATAATACAAAAACATCAAAAAATTAAAACTCTGTCCAATGGGTATTCTGGTTATTATATATGAATTTTCAGAATAGATCCTTTTTCTTTTTAAGACTCAAGTTACACACAAATTGTTGTAGTAGATCTCTCTCTCTCTCTCTCTCTCTCTCTGTGTGTGTGTGTGTGTGTGTGTGTGTGTGTACATGTATTGGTCTTCAATACACTGCTAAATAGAGCTGAAGAAATGGCCCAGGTGAGCTCCCTCACTTCGCTGAGGTCCTTTGACAAGAGACTCACATAAGTATGAGGCCCTCAGGAAAGCCAACACCCACAAGAAACAATCAATGATGTAGAAGAAGGACTGGTGGCCTCCCTACAGGCAGCATCAGCTCTAATCCAAGAAGATTCATCCACTTGCTTGGAGGCAGGTGAATGTTTAATCCTGCTCATGTCTTGCTAGGAGGCAGACTTATTAAATCAAAATGAATTAAACACAGATTAGAAACCAGAACTATTGCTTCATTAGAAAAGCATGGTTAACTCTCTCCTCCTTATATTGTTATTACTTCTTTCTTTCTTTCTTTTTAATAGGACTAACACAAGAATTGTTTATTAGTTCTTAGGAACATAGAGAGAGGGAAAATGACATTTAGCTCCAAGTCTTTAATGCAGATGACTATCCAGGAGAAAGCAAATGTGATAGATTTACATAGGTAGGCCAAGAAGGCAAAAACAAACAAACAAAACAAGGAACAAGTAGGGCTAGAAGAGATACTTGAGTCTTTTTCCTCATTGTTCCCATCCATATCCTGGCAGAAACAATGAAGAAGCTAGGCTAAGGGCTGAGGTATACAGCCAGCTCCTAGAGACCTCTCTAAGCAAGTTCTTGAAGCTGTTCCCTTTGAATATGCTTATTTAACTGGTTAATTGTGTTTCAACCTGGTATAAGGCAATGATGTTTTGAATCCATGTTTGCATTCAATAATGCTCTGAAGGACATTCAAATGATGTGAACAAAAATCATACATGAGACTCTTCTAGGGACGATAGTTTTCTTTTCAACATTTATTTATTTATTCAAGTTACATCCTGATCACAGCCCCCTTCCTCCTCCACTCCTGGTCCCACTCTCATCCCCTCTTTCCCCTCTTTCTCCTATCCTTCTACTTGGATGAAGGGGGGGCTCCGTCATGTCTACCCTTCTCAGTTCAGTGGTCACATGAGGGCTAAAAGCTTCCTCTTGCTCTGCGGCCCAACATGACAGCCCAGCTAGGGTAAGGTATCCCCCTAATAGGCAACAGAGTTCATGACTGAGACTGATCCCCCTACTTGCTAAGGGATCTGTAGGAAAACCAAGTTGCCTATATATGTATGGGGGGTGTCTAGATCTAGTCTAAGCTTTTTTTTCTTCTTTCTTTTTTTGGTTAGTGTTTCAGTTTCTTTAAGCCTTTAGGGGCCTAGGTTGGTTGGTTCTGTTGTTCTTCATATGTTGTTCTTGTCCCCCCTGGTTCTCTCTATTCCTCTTCTTTCTCTTACATAGGACTCCCAGAGCTCCACCTAATGTTTGGCTGTATGTCTCAGCATCTGTTTTGACCTGCTTGTTGGGTGTATTTTCTTGTAGGATAGTTATGCTAGGTTCCTGTTCCTTTGGATCTGTGTGTTGTAGGATAGTTATCCTATACTTTATGGCTAATATCTAGTTATAAGTGAGTACATACCATGTGCATCTTTCTGAATCTGAGTTAGCTCACTCAGGATGAGCTTTTCTAGTTCCATCCATTTGGCTGCAAATTGCATGATTTCCTTGTTTCTGATGGCTGAGTAGTATTCCATTGTGTGGGTGTACAGTTTTCTCATCCCTTCTTGGTTGATGGACATCTGGACTGTTTCCAGTTTCTTGCTATTATGAATAAAGCTGCTATGAACACAGTTGAGCTGATGTCCTTGTGGTTTGGTAAAGAATCTTTTGGTTGTATGCCTAGGAGTGGTATGACTGGGTCTAGTTGTTAAGGACCATTGTAACACTGGTTAAAACAACAAAGGATGGCATCCTGGGATGATTAATACTGAAGGGTACCCACATTTTCTGTGGAATGTTTTTTTTTTTTAACCTGTGTCCTCTAGATTGTATCTGAAGACTATGAGTAAATAAGAGTTGTTGGGGGGTTATTTTAGGGTGACTGGCTAAAGAGTTAAATGAATCTGGGCAGCAGGTACAGAGGACAGAAAGTTAGCATAGATGTGATGGGTCTAGAGTCTGCATGTTCATGCACTGACTATCATCTATCTATTTATTATCTATTTATCATCTATGTATGTATGTATGTATCTATCTATATCTTTTCTATCTATCCATTATCTATCTATCTATCTATCTATCTATCTATCTATCTATCTATCTAT
>CAJQZJ010032812.1:1114360-1175204 GCA_907164525.1 Lophiomys imhausi
ACACACACACACACACACACACACACACACACACACACACACACACAGCTTTGAAACAGCATGCAGTGGTACCGACTACTGAAGAAGAACTTTTGAAGCATTTGCTTTTGTGCTGACTCCTGTTATTGAAAGACTGGATTCCTCAGTTTGCACTGGAAAGACCATAATAGCAACACTTCTAGTAAAGAACCAAATGTCAGTTTTTACCTTTTTAGAAGAATTGGGAACATGTCAGTGCTTACTTTAGTGAGAGCACACTGTCATTTCTGGAGCAATGCCGGACCCAAAAGCACTGATCACAACAGCGAAAGATGCAACACAGATTTACACTGTCAAGAACATTTAAGCCCAGAAACACCCAGAAGAACTTAATTTAGATAGTCCTCATGCTTGAGAGCCTAAACACCTTGCAGCAGGCAAGCATCCAACTGATGAATGGTTAAGGAACTCTGGGAATGAAAGGATGGCCCTACAGAACACCTTGACTCTGCTATGACATTCAGGCAGGGGGGCAGAGTTGGTATTTCTAGGACCAGGAGTCAAGTTTACAAATTTCTTAAGTTAAAAATGACGAAAAAGAGGCAACTAAAGCCATGCTCTAGTTTCATTCTTACGATCACTTAATTCAGGGTGATATTTTTAAAGTTTATAATAACTGCATCAATTATTTCATCTATAAAATAAAGGGCAAATGTCTGTATTTAAAATTCACAGTATAAATACAAGTATTGAAAGGAAGACACCAGCTCAAAGTCATTGTTAATCTTTCTTCTCCAATGAAGGTATAGTCATATTTAGAAGTAAGGAAATATTATTTGGGAGGGTTCATAAGTAGAGAAATAGATTAAGAAAGACAGACTTATTAACAGCATCATCTCAGCTAGGTATAACGGTGGTGACATTGGTCCCATACTCAGTGGTGACATCAGAAACATAGCTCAAGAGGATTGGGCTGCATAGACTCATTCTTTGCAGACAGTAGACATATTATGATGCTTCTTCAATCCCAGCCCAACTCTGACTAGAATCCAGTCTAGATCCTGCTCACCTAAGCTGTCCAGCCCTGTCTATTGTGCAATACAGATATGCCCAGCAGGAGTAGTTGAGGGAATTAGAAGGCAGTAAATGCAATTTCATTTAAATATACCAAATTCAACCTAATGGAACTAAATTCAGATAAGCAAACATTTCTTGAGCTCCTTATTATCGTACAATTATACTAATCCATATAAATGAGAAGTTTCATGAGGTCCCATTTATGGATTGTTGGTCTTAGAGACTGAGCTATTGGTGTTCTGTTCAGGAAGTTGTCACCTGTGCAAATGAGTTCAAGGCTTTCCCCCACTTTCTCTTCTAATAGATTTAGTGTGTCAGGCTTTATGTTAAGGTCTTTGATCCACTTGGACTTAAGTTTTGTGCAAGGTGATGAGTAGGGTCTAATTTCACTCTTTTACATGTCGAAATCCAGTTAGACCAGCACCATTTGTTGAAGATGCTGTCCTTTTTCCATTATACAGTTTTGGTTCCTTTGTAAAAAATTAAGTGACCATAGGCGTGTGGGTTCATTTCTGGGTCTTCAATTCGATTCCATTGATCCACTGGTCTGTTTCTATTCCAGTACCAGGCTGTTTTTATTACTATTGCTCTATAATACAGCTTGAAATCTGGGATGGTGATGCCTCCAGATTTTTTTTTTTTATTGTACAGGATTGATTTAGCTATTCTGGGTTTTTGGGTGGGGGGGGTGCAAATTAAAGTAGCATTCCTGTCTTCAAAGAACTCAAATTTAGTGAGATAGACGTAAATAAAATTAACAGTAACAGACAGATTGTAGGGTTTGCAACAGTGGCAAAAATAGATGAATAAAGAGGGTACAGAAAAAAAGAGCAGTTGCTTTCTGATGAAGGCAACCAGTTCCCTTGACATATGATATCTCATTTAATCCTGGGAAGTCAAAGTGGAAACTGACTTAGGTTAGAAAGCTTGACTCTCAAGTTAGGACTACAGAAGTTGAAGGCTGTATTCACCATATCTAACTGATAGTCCCAACTCTAGATTGCAGGTGTGAAAACCACCATTATAGGGTACCCAGCACCGTACACATACTATGAAAAGGCAGCTATCTGTGTTCAGATGAATCTGGGCATGCCTTGATGCTTCCATGGCAGCAACTGGTCCACACCAGGAACACTGTGCAGCTAGATCACAAGAAAAGACCATGCTGAAGAAACATGATACCATACTCAGTGAGAAAGACATACAAAATTCCAGAAATGAGCCCAAGCATTGGGTCTAGTCTCTGATCTCACATAGCCCTTCTGTGTGTGACACTCTTCAGGCACACCTGTGTCCCTGGCTGTGCTCCTTCAGGCCTCCGAAACAGTGTTCCCAGGCAGAATAAGTGAAGGCTGCTGAACTTAATTCTGGTCCTGAGTGGCTACTCTGCACTTTTATTTACAACACCCACCTTAGGGAGCCAATGTTTCTAAGTGATGCCCAGGCAAACTGCCAATTGCTTTTGCCTCTCATTAGATGTGCTTCTGATTTGGTTGCCGTGGTTACAGGAAACTCCAACTCTGGCTTCTACCTAAATCAAGGTCCAGTATTATACTCACGGTTCGGAGATGCTGCAGCCAGAGCCAACATTTCAAACCCACCCCATGTAAGCAAGGCTCTGCACTCCTGTGCTTCAGAGTCTTCAAGGAAAGTAGGCTGAGCAAGGGGACACATTAAAAAAATATATGGTATATTTTTTATAATCAAATAAAAATGTTACCTCTCAATATTAAAACAACATATATCCACCTAATGGGGCTTGGGACCTGCTTTGAGAGGACCCATTGTCCTCCAGAGGTGAGAACATTCACAATTCCTCAAAGGAAAACCTTGTTTTCTTTTCATGTTTTCCTTCAAAGTGATCAGGACAGAGGGGAGATCCTAAATACTGTAACTGGGCTTAGCTTTATCATTTCCTGAGGTAGAATCACCACCAGTCCACGAAATTCCTTCCCATTTTAGCAGCATGACCTTTACAACCACCGTATTCTGAAAATGGCCCCCATTCTGAAATCTTCAGCCCATTCTGCTGCTCGGGTGCTTTGCTGCCTCCACTGTTACAAATTCTGTCTTTACAAAGTGCCGGGTGAGGTACTGTGAGTTTTCAAACAAGAGTGCGGTTCACAGGTCTATAACTACCTCCCCAGAGAGGTGCGCAACTGTATATGCTATTCATATGGGCTGCTGGCAGGTTCCTGAGTGCACGACTCTTCCCAAACCTGCCTTTGACACTGAACTTTCACCAATTCATCTGCAGGTATAAGTGGAGAGAAACAGGTGAGGGATCTGTTCCAAATGATTGGCCCTGAGATCACAATTCTGTGATCTCACACACACACACACACACACACACACACACACACACACATCACTCTTTCTCATTATATATGTCATGGCTCAACTATGTTTATGCAGGGTCTTCATTTTAATCTTTCTGAAGGCAACCTCAGAGAATAACTTTGAGTATTTAAAATAGGAAGGAGCCCCTTATTCGGTTCCACGAAAGCCCAGGCAGCAGGCGGCTCTGGCAGTCCCCCAGAGCAAATAATGGCTGGATATTTCAATATTCATTCTGAGGATTGCCTATTCCCTTGGGCAGTCGGGCACATGTTCTTCTGGAAATCAAACAGCAATAGAATCCAGTTAGAGCTGGTCTAAGTTAAGACACTTCAGGAAATATGGGCTTTTTTTTTCCTACAAGCATAAATCTGACCACACCACTGTCTATAGCCTCTCCACCAAGGACAAAGAGCTTTCCATATGTACCAGTGGATCTGCCTGAAGAAAGAAAGGGCTCACATTAACTATTTCCCTTCTGGACATGATGTAAGTATGCCTGAGCTCAAGTCCAGGAAGGTACCTAATGGGAGAAAGGACAGGTTAACAACTCTTATTTGGGTGCATGCAGTCTGCTTTTAGTTGGCACGAGTTTAATTTAGTGCTTGTGTGGGTGGCCATGTGCAAATTTGCAGAGTAACTTGCCTTAACTGTTTATTTACTCGTCCTTTGGAATTTGGCGGACAGCCTGACAGCCAGTCTCTGGCTAACTTATGAAAGTGAGAATTAAGGCAAGTTTATTTTAGACAACCTGCTGCCTCTCTTTGCGTTCTCTTTCCACATCTGTAGCATTCTCTCCTCCACGCCCCAACTTACTTTGCCCCTACCCCCAAAATGTGCTCAAGAATGACTCTGAATTAATTATTTGTTCTATGTTTCAAGACATTATTCCAGGGGAGTGATAGGTCTTTTTTTTTTAAAATTCAGTCATATTAGAAAACTAAGCATTCCACAAAAATAAATTTTAAGATAAATGAAAACCATAACCCAAGGGTCAGTTAGAACCTTGGCTGACTTTGAGAGAATCGCTTAAAACTCTGTTCTATATATCACTATCTTTATACACATAGTAACTGACCAAGAACGTGAGATCCCACACATTACAAAATGCTTCCCTATGCACTTTGTCATTGGCTCTGATGACTTTAGAAGGATGGCTTTAGGTTTCTGATCGTGGACTAGGAATCATGGCTTCAATCATATTGCCATGCTTTGGTTTATGGCACACTATCATACAATGGCATCTTACTCATATTTGATTTTTCCTAAGGTTCCCCATTGTTCACCAGGCTTTCTGTGTCTCAGTTTCTGTGTCTTCTATTTTTAATCACGGGAGAAGCTGTTTCATCTAGCAATGTGGACCAGCTAACGTAGTTTACTACATGTACTTCAGCTCACAGCTTCTAACATTTTGATGGCCAGGAAATCCAATGAATTAGCTTATAAGAAGAATATATCACAATAAATTCAAGCAAGCAATTCAGTTATTTCAGTCTGGCTATCTAAATGACTTCATTTCAGGATGCAAAGTTTTGGCATTCTCTTCACTGACCACATTTTCCCAGACTATGCATGTCCACATTCTGACTTTTATGTTCTTTTCTACCAGGCTAAACTTCACTGTCAGGAGTGCCCATGAGGCTTTAATTGGAAGCCTCAAACAATTTCCCTTCTGAGGAAACACACAACCCTGCCTTTTTCTGATACTGTTTGTTCCAGGACTCTTAATATTCCTAGGGAAATAAAGAAAACTGGAGTATATAGTGCATTGCAATTTTAAAACTTCGTAAAATCAATACAGTATATATAGAAAATAAAATTTGAAATTGTTCCTTCTCCAATCCTGGACAAAAGTCTCAGTAGGTTGATTGATCACATATAATCCATGAACTCAAATCTGCTAACCCTTTATACTTCCAGTTCCAATTCTCCACACTAATGTGCACATATGTGAATATTTGTGTACATTTATGTTACACCTTTAAGATTCTTCTCTCAGTTTATGTCATTGTATAGTTCTTATTCCTATCATGTAAATAATTGTATGATAGCTTGCCATATGGTTATACTTTCAATACTGATCACCTGTCTATTCATACATTCTTAGCTTCTTTTATGGTTTCTGACATTATAAGTATAACTGCAAAATTTTAATACTTGGGGAAAATTTTTCTAACTTAGATTACTTCTTAACTCACACTCAAAGTTGGAATGACCACATCAAATGCAGAGATGATTTAAGACATGCAAAGTTACTAGACTTATTGAACATCATAAAAGCATTGCAAAATAGAAATTTGTTATTATTGTTATTTCCATTTTTAGTGAAGTTATGACCTTAAGAAATTGGTCATATCTTGTCCCAGTGGCTACAAAATAATGCTCCATTTGGCTTCTGTCATCACTTTTTGCTTCACATGTGTTTCCTTCCCTCAAAGTGCAGACAGATGTCCTTGCTGTTTCAAGTCACTGTTTCCTGCCTGTACTTAAAGTCAGTAGTAATTCCTTCACAGGTATGGAAAAGCAG
Organism: Lophiomys imhausi; assembly: GCA_907164525.1. Taxonomy (NCBI): domain Eukaryota; kingdom Metazoa; phylum Chordata; class Mammalia; order Rodentia; family Muridae; genus Lophiomys; species Lophiomys imhausi. The sequence continues at coordinate 1,120,281 of CAJQZJ010032812.1, forward strand.
TGTTTACCAGTCATCTGATATATCCCAGACTCACACGCTGGTGAGTTCTTTGAGATGGAAAATCATTCATCTTCATGTTTTTTTCTTTTTTCTTCTTCCCAGTACTAACGAAAATATTTTGAAAGGGTTTGATTCTTGTATTTCTCAACTCCAGCTGTGCTAACTCAGTCATAGTTTTCAATATAATCTACATCCTCATGGCCCACACATTATATCATCAGCTCCAGGCTCTCTCTAGGATTCCATAGTCAAAAAGGTATCCAGCAGGTGTGTTCCCTGGCCATCAGAAAGCTAGCCCAGGTGCAAGGGAACCATTGGCTTCCTTTTTCCACAAACTTTCTTCACAAGCATTATAAATAATGCCAATGTTCACCCAATTGCTCAGACTAAAACTCCTTGAATCCTTTCTGACTTTTGTCTTCCACACTTCACTATCAGAAATTTCTATCAGTTTTATCTTCAAAACATACCTGCTACCAACTACTTTTAGGCACCTCTATCACTACCTTCCAACGCTCTTTGTCATTCTCTCCTCTAAGTGGTTCTAATTCTTCCTAGACTTCCACCTGACCCTTGCTGTATCCAGTTCTTTTTCTATGAAACTGTCAGGGTGATATTTTGCAAACAGAAATCTCCGATCTAACTCTACTACAGAATCAAATCATTTTCTGCCATATTTGTCCTTCTTGATATCCGTTGACCCCAGAGGTGGCCTAGCTCTCCCCTTGGATAGGCCTAACATGCTTCAAACACAAGGATTCACAGTTTCTATCCCCTCTGCTGGGTTGTTCCTCCCAATGGTCTGCCCCTTCACTTCTCTCCAGCAGTTATAACACCTTTTCAGAGAACCCTCTGAACATTCAAAATAGAATGAGACCACTCTTTTACTGCCTACTCTTTACCAGTTAACCAACCTTATTTTCCTCTGCAGCACATACTGATGCCTGCTGTTCTACATGTTCATTGAGGTGGGTTTGTTTTGCTTGTCTCCTTCAGTAAAACATACACTAAAGCTTTTTCTTCTTATTAGATGGATGGTACTTGGTAAAGATTTTCTGAGTGAATGAATGAATGAATGAATTCCTCATATCAATATCCAGTGCCCACTCTGCACCACAGGGACTACTCAATAATACTGTTTGAACATTGATTAAATTTGTTCTTTGATAATTCTTACAAGTATAAGATGGACTCTGATAATGCTCACACACACACACACAGACACACACACACACACACACACACACACACACCTACTCATTTTCAACTCCCTCCCATCATACTACTCTCCTCCCTACCAGTCTCTTTCCCACATCTGTTTTCTTTTTGTGTCGCTTAACAATGTCTTGTTAAATTTTCCCAATTAATTGTTTAACTTGAGATGTTAATATTCTTATTTTACAGCAGAGACATGACTCCTGATCTCTGCAATATCAGAGTCCTTGTTCCTTCCACTTCCTTCTGCTCTGTCTGAGGTCTTAGAATAGCTCAGATGACAATGAAAAGACCTCCTTTACACATCTCCTTGTGAGACCTCAGGTGGATTGAATTTGACAAATTCCAAGTATCAAGTCCTGCCAAAGACACAGGCAACTGCTGTCCTAGAAATACACAGCGAGGGGTTCCTGGACAATCCACAAGTGCCTACAAAACGTACAAAGATGTCCACCTTCACAGCTGTTATTCAACACAGCACCCAAAGTCTTAGCTGGGGTAATTAGATAAGAGAAAGCTATAAAAGGCATACAACTAGGAAGGGCAGTAGTAAAATCATCCCTGTAGGCAGATGATATATTATATATAGACAAAATTAAAGAGTCTGACGAAAGAGTATTTGGACTGATGAACAAAATCACTAGGCTTGCTGAATACAAAATCAGCACTGAAAAATAAGTACCATTTAGTAAACAATGAATTTTCTGAAAAAGAAATGAAAACAATGCCATTCACTATAATTACAAAATACCCAGGGATAAGATGAGCCAACATTTTTAAGGGCTTCTATAATGAAAAGCACAAAACAATGATGAAAGTACTTGAAGAACACACCCCACTTCACTACCACACACATTCATAAATTCAAGGGGTTACTATTATTAAAATGTTCATTCTACCTAAGTTGTCTATAGGTCCAATGAAGTTCTCATCACAATACCAATGACATTTTTCACCCTTCTGTATTCATTTCTAATACTGCAACTATGTAATGTGTAACCTTTTGGAGAGTTCTACCTCATTCTATGTGTGATTTAGTAAGAAAGAGTGCACAATCTTAATGTTGACTTTTCATGTAAACATTATACCTTACTGTAAAATGTTAATAAAATGTTAAAACTTCTCAATAATACATTAATCACCTCCTTTATTGAGGAAGCTTGAGTTAGTGACTATCGAAATTCCCTCTGTGGGTGACTGCGGTTGTAGAGACAACACATCCTGTGCTTGATTTCATCAAATGATTAGGGTTGTCAGTTACTGGTTTCAGGTGACAGCAATGACATACATTTATTTTCTAAATTTATTTAATTTAAATAATCTAAAGTTATTTTCTAAATTCTTTTTATGGTTGTTTTATAGATGTTCTTCCTGTCTCAGTGTAAGTGCTGGGATTGTTAACATGTGCATACCTGGCTTTGACCCATTTTTTCATGAGTGTAGTTAATAAGCATGTAACTGCTATATCCATGTACTCTCATTAGAACACATGGTTCCACTTATAAAAATATATGCTATTTTAAAGTAGACTACATATTCTGCCATGCTCTTATGTCACTCAAATAAATACCCCTTTTAAAATATAAGTAAATTGGGCTGGAGAGGTGGCTCAGAGGTTAAGAGCACTGGCTGTTCTTCCCAAGGTCCTGAGTTCAATTCCCAGCAACCATATGGTGGCTCACAGCCATCTACATTGAGATCTGCTGCCCGGGCATATATATGTAGAGCAAATACTGTATACATAATAAATAAATAAATGTTAAAAAATATAAGTAAATATCAGGTTTTTACTAGAATTATATTGATTTTGATCTTCTGGAATCTCAGCTTCTAGTATCCCATTAGCACCCATGTCTTTTAGGATTAGGAATCCAATAGCTTCAGTGTTTTTATTTATGGATGATTTAATTTTTCTTAGATGCTTAACTTCTCCCATCCTAGTTTATCAAAAAAAAATATACTTAGTTAGGCTGTTATCGCTGTGATAAAGCACCACGACCTAAGCAAGTTGGTGAGGAAAGAGTTTATTTGGTTTACACTTCCACATCACTGTTCATCATCAAAGGAAGTCAGAACAGAAACTCAAGCAGGGCAGGAAACCAGAGGAAGCAGGAGTTTATGTAGAAGCCATGGAGAGGCACTGCTTACTGGCTTGCTCTTCATGGCTTGTTCAGCCTGCTTTCTTATAAAATCCAGAACCACCAACCCAGGGATGGTATCACCAACAATGGACTGAGCCCTTCCCCATCAAACGCTAAGAAAATGATCTACAGGCTTGCTTACAGCCTGATCTTATGGAGGCATTTTCTTAGTTGAGGTTCCGTCCTCTCAGATGACTCTAGATTGTGAAAAGTTAACATAAAACTAAAAAGCACACATACATTTGTTGTTACTCTATTTTTAGATATTTATAAGCTAACATGATTCTATCTAAGTGTGAAGATCCATGAGTTAGTTAGATCTGGCTGTAGAATTTTTATTTTATACACTAGCTTGCTCCTCTGGGCAATGAGAAAATAACTCTGTGAAGAAGAAAAATATCTTCACCTGGATATTCCCTGGAATCTGTCCCTAAGACAAGGGTTTAGGTACAAGTATATTTACTTAGGAAATGATTCCATGAAGCAACAACAGGAGAGAGGGGCAGATATGCAGGTAAAGAAAATTGTGATTGTAGACTAATCCTATAGGAAGATTCCAGAAACACTATATAGTACATGCAGTACATTACCTACTGCATGACTACCAGAGCTGAGGAAATTTGTGCACCCAGTCTTACTGCTCTAAAACTTCTAGAGGTGAGGGATTCATTATTGGTACTCCAACTTGCTCTGTGTATGTGTGCGTGGGGGTGTTATGACTGGACATTGGGAATGTATGCTAAGCCATATAACTCTTATAATTGTGGCCTATTTATTTCTGTTGTTTTGTATTGTATTTATAATTATAAAAAAAGAATCATTTTTTGGACTGAAAGGGAGAGCTGTTGGGGGCAAAAAAGAAATACCTTAAACTAAAAAAAAAAAAAAAAGAAGAAGGGAAGAGGATGGGGGGTTGAGGGGGAGGAGGGTGGAAGGGTGGGACTGGAAGGGGGAGTAGGGAAGGGATTGTTATTGAGATGTAACTTGAAGAAACAAAAAATAAATTATTAAAAAAAAGAATTCTGACTTAGCTATAGTGCAGCCTCCAGGAAAAACTCTTAGACACAGACCTAGACTTCTATGAAAAACATAGAGCTAATGATTTTCCTCCAGTGTTGAAGAAACAAGGATTTAGATAGCATAACTATTTTCTGAACTGTATTGTTACCTCAGATTGACTTGTGTCTTCTATACTCCTGATGCTAACTAAGCACTGGACCCTTGTGACTGGAAGGTGATTCTTTAATGTCTGATGAACATGATGATAATTTACACAAATCATGTAGTTCATGAGTGAGAAGTCATAGTTTAAGTCTAGGATTTAGTTATATCTGAGTCTCCTAACAAATTTAAGTCATTTATTCACAAGTATAATTATAACAAACCACATGGCATAGATGAGAAATCTGACAACAGGGCATGAGGTTAAAAGGCACAAAATAAAGAGTTAATGCCTCTGAACTGGAATATCTAATTTGAAACCTTCCAGTAATGATAAAAGATCCCATGATCAACAATGTCTGGAAATCAGACACAAAATTCCTTCATATTTTGTCAAAGGCATTTATACAGGGGCCTTTAAAATTGGTTACATGTGGCTTAATTGTCCTTAACCTGTTTTTGTAGAGCTCTTGCCACCTTCCAGAATTTTCATGGAAACTTGATGGGGGAAAAATTACCCTGTGAACTTTTTCTTTTCTTATTACAGCAAGAAAATAAATAAAGATGAAACTGTGTATATATTAGAAGTCCAGATAAGAGTTCCTCTGTGGCTTTCACTAATACAGAAAAATCTATTTAAATTTTCTCACTTCCCCTTTCCTTTCAAAGTTGGTCCAGTTAGCCTTGGCTTGCACCTTCTTTTGCCAGTTAGAAAACAAAATGGAATGTTTGCACCGAAAGGACAAGTCTGAGCAGTGACTCAGAGGAAGCAAGCATTTATAAACATGCTTCCCTAAAGTCTCAGGACAAACATGGCTGTGGCTTTGTTCCAGATTTGACAAGGCAACACACTTGCTGGGGTGGCCCCTTAGCAAACTGGTACTCCAGGGGCTTTACCAGAAACAAGATCTGGGCTGCAAGTGGCCTTGAGACACCAGCATTCCATGGTGATCTTTCATCTCTAAGAGTCAAAACAACAATAGCTGTAATGAAATCAGAGAAAAGGGAGCCTTGCTGGAACGGAACATTCTCAGGGCTGAAACTTCCTTTGTGGCAAATACCTTCACAGCTGTCTTCTTCATAGCATGCCTTTGTCCTAGGCCCAAGGTTGCTGGTATCTATCTAGACTACAATGTATTATTACAAGGACATTTGGCTTTGGCTCTGTAATCAGTGAGATTCAGTTTTGAATCCTGATTTGCTACTTTTTATTTTGACTTGACTGGTGTTTAGGAAGGTCTGATTTTTGTGGCAGGCATGGTTTTTACTAAGTGTTGAGAATGAGGGCGAGCTAGAAAGACAGGGTCTCTCTTCTGTGGTTATTTTCGAAAGGAGAAAAAAAAATCTTAAACTAAAACCAGAGAGATGAACTGAAAGTGAAGGTGGCATCATTATGGGAGCAAATTAGGGCGCCATGCTGGATGGCTAGAGAATGCTCTCATGAGATGAGACAGTGTTCTATGTGAAATTTCATATGAGATTTTTTTTTTTGAGACAGAGTTTTTCTGTGTAACAGCTCTGGCTGTCCTGGACTCGCTTTGTAGACCAGGCTGGCCTCAAAGTCACAGAGATCCACCTGCCTCTGCCTCCCAAGTGCTGGGATTAAAGGCGTGCCCCACTACTACCTGGCTTCATTTAAGATATTAATGACAGGAAAGTCAGCCAGATAAGAACATGCCTGGCACAGGCTTGTTTCATGAACAAGAAAAAAGCACATGTGATGAGTGGGAGAGAACAATGAGGGAGAAAGTGGGAAGTACAGAGGATAAAGATGGCAGCCATCTTTGAGACACCTCCCATAGAGAGGTGAGACTATTTCTATCCCTGAACAGACTGTTGGAAATATTAAAATATATAACAACTCTGAATCCAGACTGTTCCTGGAGTGGTTCCCAGCAGCTTCTGTCTTGTTTTCTCTGTGGCCCCAAATAGTACATAAGAAGGCCCAAAGGTATTTCAAATCACAGTTCCTGCACCAAAGGCACAGGGAGACTCTTGGAAGAAGGGGTAGTATGGTTGTAAGAGCCAGAATCCAGTCTGCTTTGAAACCATCTCTCCTAGAAATGACTACATAAACAAGATTAGAACAATGGCAATATCAAACACATGCTGATGTGGAAGAGAAGATATTTTACCTAGACAAGAGTTACAGGCAACTAATGACTACAATGACTGCTAGAGAGGCAAAAATACCCTCTCCCAGAAATGAGCCCCCTTACTGGTTGTTTATTACAGAGTGGTCAGTCCTGACACTGTATATACCCAAACAACAAAACTGGACTCAACAGGTTTATTTATGCACATGTCTACACACACACACACACACACACACACACACACACACACACACACACGCACATGTATGTATGTAACTTAAGAGAAGGTGAATGGGAAGGTTAGAGGGAGGGTATATGGAAGGGGCCGGAAGGAAGAAAGGGAAGGGGTAGAGTGATGTAACTCTATTTTAACTAAAAAATGTATAATTTTAAAAAGTGACATTCATAATTTATGTTTATAAACACTGTTTGCTATCACTGTAATCATTGCAATGTTGCTATTATTATGTAAAACAGAACTATTTATTTAATAATGAGAAGTTTACTTGAGATATGGTTGACTAAGGTCAGATTTGTATCACTTGAACTGAAATATGATGCTGTGTGGGGTTTTAATTTCTGTTTTCTTTTTTTTTATTTTGTAAATTTCACATTATGCACCCTGTTCCCTCTCATCTCCCACTTCCCCTCAGACCCACCTTTCACCCTTGAAATATCTCTCAACATAAAAAAAAAATCTCATTGTGGAAGCTGTAGTGTGTCTCAGTGTGTCCCACAATATTCCATCTTGTCCACATGTTTTTGCTTGCAAATATTCATTATAACAATTCTTTTGTCTGGTATGAAGCCTCTGGATCCTGCTACTTTGTCAATACTGGAATGTCATTGGCTCTCCTCTCAGATATACTGTTGTTGTCCTATGTCATGGAGAGCCTGTAGTTTTGGGTCTGTGGAACTGGCCTCCTCATACACTCCAGCAGTTCCTCTGTGAGGTATATATTAGTATGGTTAATATCTCAAATTTCTGGTTCTGGGCCTGCAACCCCCACATTCAGGGCCAGTTCTATCCAGGTAAGGTGTAGGACCTGCTGTCTCAAATGCTATAGTTGATAAGGGGCTGGATCAGTTCTCCTCCTCTCATGAGGGCTACCTGTTATCTATGTCGAGGGCATCAGAGAGTGGAGGAGATCTCTCTCTTGCCAACACCACCAAAAAACAGACAAAAGGCAAGGCTGGCTCTCTCACACTCACACCCTCAGGTCTGGTTCACACATATCCCCCATATCCAGGGTTAGCTGTACTGTGCTGCCCAGGAGAGGTGCAGGGCCTGCTCTCCCAAGTGCTGTGGCATGTGAGGGTCAGGGCCAGATATCCTGTCCACCACTGGTGGTGAGGGCAGGAGGAAGGGGATGGTATCTTTCCCTCAATAATACCACCACAAAGCAGATAAAAGGCAGGATTGACTCTCACACACTCATTCCCTGGGGCTGGCTCACCCACAACCCCCACATACAGGGCCAGGCAGGGAATCTTCTAGTCTCTGGCTTGCTTCCTGTCCTGGGAGCACATCTGGTGCTTGCCTGGGCTGGACTAGTGGTTGTCACATTCTAGCTCCCTATTAGGGCCCCATGTTGCTGAACTGGTGTTGGTCTCCAGTTTGATTTTTTTACAGGAATGTTAGGCTACTACTCATTCAGATGTTCATAGGTCAGTACACTGAATATAGACATAGCCTCTTTTCTCTCTGCCACCTACTGATGCACGTGTGACACAGCACCCACATCTGTAATGCCTCTAGGGGCCAGGGGTTGGTTAATTTCTTACAGGGTTAGAGAGAGAATCCAGGACTGTACATATGCAGGGTGCTGCTCTACCATTGAGCTTAATTTGCAGGCCCTTGTACTTATTTTGAATCACAGTCCTCCAAAGCACTAAGATAGATGTTGTATTAGTTATACCTCACATAGCAGGGTAAAATGCTAATTGAATGGTTTTCTTCTCTATTCCCTAAATCTTGTGATGATTTTTGACAATGACCTTTGCTATTTTATAAGTGTAATGGCCATAATAGTAAATCCCAGTTGCTGATAGTCTATTTAAAATACAGCCAGAGGTTGAGGATGTAGCACATTGACAAAGCATTAGCCTGGCATGTATGCGACTATGAATTGGAGTCTTGGTACCACAAAATATTAAATACACTTAAAATAAAAAAAAATTATAAGTGACATATAAACGTCGCATATCTTAATTTTTTATTCTAAACATTTAGAATTTCACTCATCTATTCTCATAAAGGTTGTAGATATTAAAGTAAGAAGCAGCATTAACTCTACTTCCAAAATGAATCCTTGAAGGTATATGTAATTCTGTTTACCTATCTCCAGTGGTGGCAATGGATAGCTATAGGCGGGAGGAAGACACCTGTGGACATTTCATGGATTAGTGTTCACTGCTAGTCTTCTTCAGTTGGGACAGTGAAAACCAGCCTCAGAGAAGGATAACAGTGGCCCCTTCATTTAAGCTATCATCATGCATGCAATGAGGTCATTGATATACCAATGAACAGAGGATGGTAAGTATTTTTCTCTTTCAAATCAAGAAGGGAAGATCAGGGTTGAATTGAATGAAAGTGTTTAAAACTTAATTGCAAACTAAAGTTCACTGGAGAGGAAACACAGGTTCCCCAAACCTTATCCTATATGGTGGGCTTTCCTAGATTATTTATGTAGTTTCCTTCCATATTTGTGAGTTACCGATGCACAAACTTAAATAACTGTACATTGAAATTTATATCTGTACTATAGATACACTTTTGTCAATATTCCTCCTTGTCAATATTCCCTAACCAATGCAGTATAACTATTTTCACAGTATCCACATTGTATTAGGCATTATAAATGGCTTAGAAGTGGTTCCAAGAATGCATGAGGAATGCAGGCAGGAGGAACTTAGGGTTCAAGAGCAATGTAAGATACATAATCATAAAAACCAAGATCTTGGAGTGTAGCTTAGTGGCAGAGCACTTCCCCAGCATGGCCAAAGTTCAGAGTTCAGTCCTTAGCACTGTCAAAAAAGGGGGGGGGAGGGGGAGAGATTATATGAGAAGACATGAATAGGATTAATACAAACCATCAACATTTTGTGTGAGGGAGAACTTTAGGATATACAGAGGGATGAGGTTACTACTGTTATTAGTTATTATAATTAACAGAAGAAAGCCTGATTAGATAGTCTGTTTAAATTAGCATGCCTTGCCCTGCAAAGTAGCTGCCCAGAGATGATTTTGCATATAAGATAGTACATCAAGTTATGCTTGAAAACTTAAACCTATAGGAATATCGAACAATTATTTAATAATCAGGTTCGTTGTCCCTGTAAATCCTCCCGACTTTTAAGTAATGGAGTTCCAGGCAGGTACTTTTTTGACTGATGTGAGAGCTGAGTGAGTTTGTAAGGTAAAGCCTGAATACTCCTTACAGAGCTGACACTGTCATCATTTGGATGTCCCGATTAAATCTCCTCCATCCCTGAACAGAATATGATGTTCACATGACAAGCAGGCCCAGGAGTCCTGCACACACTGTGGTGCTCTCCTGCTGGCCACTGCACCACACACATGCCTGGCAGCAAGCCAGCCTCAGGAACTGAGTATATGACAGAGCTAGCAAATGAAGTTCTTTCTCCTTGGATTATCCACCAAGCTAGTTGGAGTTTAAATTATTGACAAAATTTTATTGTCTCTTTCGATCAGGCACTGACCAGTACTAAAGAAAGAAAATCTATTTGGAGCCTTTTTCAAGACTTTTTTCTAGAACCCAATGTAGGATTTAAATTTTCTATTCATTGCTAACAATCTTTAGGGTGATGCCACATGTCTATCAAAGCAAGAAGACAAATATCTTTCAAATTCAGTGCAGACAAATTGCCTACTGCTATCTAGCACAAAGGAAACAAAATGATCTTAGTTGGTACTTTTACATTCATAAGAACACTTTTTAAACTCACAGTCCAGAAACCTTCCCTAGAGTAATATTAAATAATTACTTGGCATCTCTTTCTTCACAAAAAATATCAATATACATACTTTCATGCATGGGCTTTATATTCTTTTATACAAAGTCAAACCATAAAATAAATGTTAGTATATATAATGTAAATGGTTCTTCATGACCACAGATCTTCTAAAAAATTATACCCTGAGATTTAAATCAGCGGTAATAAAAATAAAGTCATACAAATATTGCCATTGGCAATGTATTTCCCCTGCTATTCCACAGAGCCAGAAGGGTAAAAGAGGGCTCAATGGGACTGTATTTGATAATTTACACAGACTATTTTGGAATATTTTTTTCTACAAATTATCTTCTGTTGGGGAAGAATCTTCCTAATATATACCATGCATTCTGGATTTGCTATCAGAGTTTGGCCTTTTACCTGGCTTCCATGAAGGAAAGAATTGAGATCCCTGACAATTTGGAAATACAGTTATGAGAAAAAGTTCAAAACTATCAGAAAGATGTTGCCATAGAATTCAATATATGCAAAATCGGCATTGGGTTTGTTGCTATATTTATCTATGCCTTTGAATTAAAATGTCCTTTAGGAAAAAGGGATACGTCTCTAAAGCCTCAACTAAACTATATTTGTCAAATTTTTTTTTTTACTTACTTTGTCATTCTTTTGGTAACTAGATCACAAATCACATATAAGCTTTGGAGAACAAATTTTGTGTCTTTTCTCTCTGTTTCTCTCTGTCTCTGTCTCTCTATCTGTCTCTATCTTTCTCTCTGTATGTATATGTGATAGACTGTGCATTTTCTTCCTAAATTAAATTAATAATTGTACTACTTTGCAAAAAGCAAAACATGGGGTATAAGGGAAGTGGTAACTTATGGACAAATACACTGGCTCCTATATAATAAGTACAGTTCATTAATTTAGAGAACTTTTCTATGTAGATTTTTTTTCCAATCTAGAAAACACACATACATCTTCTTTTACACTATTAACTAATTTCCTGGACCCTGACTAAAGACCCATTGCAGGCTTAGTGTACTTGAGACATGATCATGGCACTTATCCATCTCATGGGTTAGTAGACTTACAGGAGAATACTGGTAAGTCTACATGTCAACATAAGTAAATGTCAGAGGTCCTTATGACGGTGATGATGCAGGGAGGTGGGCTTTTGTTTCTGAAAACCACCCTCATCCTTTCCTCTCTCTTGGATGTCACTGTCCTTTAGAAATCCTACCCTTTTTACAGAATTAACCCATGCCTGGCACCTTCTGTAAGAAGTGTATCCTTAACATTATAGTTAGAATTTGCCTTTCCCAGCCCTGCAATCTTAGTTTCTGTTCCATATTATGGGAGTTAATCACATATGGTGCAAAGTTCATATTTGCACATAAAAAGGGAAATGTCTTCAGTTCCTGTAGGACCACAACCAGACCTTCTGTTTCATGGGATACATCACAGACTCAAGAATACTGGTATCTATTCATTCAACACACTGAACAAGTACTCAATATGTTTATTAAATGGATGCTTGTACAGCGAGTGTTTGAGTAATGGAATTGAATAAAAGCTTCAAAGATGTTTATACTATTTACAAATACAGTCTACCAAGATATTTATAGTGCATTACATTTCTGAATTCTATAGGGCAGTTATTACTATCACAACCTTATGTGTTAGTTAGTCAAGGATCAAAGACCCCAGACAGCAAGTAAATCATACACCTGCTATTTTACCCAGGTATCAGCCCTGCCCCTAGAACTGTCTCTAACCTCTCTTTCTGTATCCTAGGATAATTTATCTCTTATCAACTGACTGTAGGTTTTGCTGAGATGAATTTTATGTCTTTAGTTCCTGTTGACTGCCAGTAGCTTGATGAAAGACAGCTGAGGTTCTTTTCACTCTTGAAAGAACACTTCATCTTTGTACACTCTATTTCACCTTGTACCACTTACAGAAGCACTACCACATTTTGTTGTATGTCACACATTTTATTGGGCACCTTTAATAATGATTAAGGTCCTCTGTCTCCTGTTACAAAGTGGCTCTTGGTCATTCTTCATCTTGTGGTAGGAGCATTTTCTTGTAAACTTCAGTGTACCGTGCACACAGTCTTGCTGTTCAAACCAATACCACTTTGTGGTGTAAGCAGTATAGTTTCTATAATTCTCATCATTCTTCCTGCACTGGATTTTTATCTTATAACATTTGATATCTATGCACAATTTAAAAAGCTTTAAGTCATAATGCTAAAATGGACAACCTTGAAATCACCACCTATATTAGGCATTAAGCATTGCTAATACAATAAAAACATCTCTGTATGTTTTCCTCCAAACTAACTTCTGCCTTCCTAGTTTGTGTTTTTAATTCTTAAAAATAGCTTTGACTCATAGGCATGTATCCCTGAATGGTATCTTGTTCGGTTTTGCTTGCTTTCTTGTTGGCTTTGTTAAAATGTCCTCATGTTGTTTTTATTCTCTGAAACTGTCTGTTTTCTCCACTTAATATTAATAATATTATCATGAAGCCATATTGTAGTTTATGGATATAGATCTTTTATGGTGCTACATGATATTTCATTCTGAGATAATTCCATGCAATTGTCATCCATCTTCATTAGCAAGAACATTTGGATTATTTACAGTGGTTTCCTACTAAACACATAAAACCCAAAATAGTCATGATCAAGTCTTATACCCTTCTGGTATATGGGAATCAATAATTTCATTCTTCCAGCCATGCTGAGCTAAAATATTTTATTTTTTCCATCACAAGTGGGCACACAAGTAATGTGCATATGCACGTATCTATATATATTTACATAGATTTTTCAATTGCACTGTATACTCTTCACCCACTTTTTAACTGCTGTATTCTCAGTGACTAGATTAGAGCATATGGCTAAGGAGTTAAAAAATACTTGTTGAATGAATGAGTGAATGTATGAATGAAAAGAACTTCATTGCTTGATTTTAAAGTAAATTATCCTGTTAGAATTTCCCATCAGAGAAGGAATCACTTTGAATATTTAAGAGACACTCAATGAACTATCCAGAGACTTGGGTTCTGATCCAAGATCTGACAGCAACTGGCTGTGAAATTCTGGGAAAATCATTTAACCTTCATAATTAGCAACACTTACAGATGGAACAACAATAATTTCTGAGTCTTCTATGGATTAGCCTAGGATATTTACACATAGGTTTTCCAAACCATGAATTTATACATATATGTTAACTGTTACTATTCCTCATAGTAAAAATGCTATACTCTTGTAGATATTAAAAATGAGTCTGAAATATAATAATTTTTTCATCAACAATCTTTGAGGTCAGGCATGGAGCTTAATAATAAAGCAGAGACAGGAGAGAGTTCCAGTCTTTGGACCTCAGCTGGTAGACTTCAGATGGTGGGTGTGTGGTATCAGGCTTTCACTGCAAAATCCAGCTATTTTTGACTTTAAGTATAAAGCATATCTTCTTAAGTAGGCCAACCAAGATAGTGCATTAGCCTTTCCAACTAGCCTTCTGGTTCAATGAAATATTCATCTTTTGTGTCAAAATAAGAAGTGATATATATATATATATATATATATATATATATATATATATATATATATTGGCACTAAGAAGGGATGGAGTCTTTAGTGGGAAAATCCTTTAAAAAGTCCTGGATATAAAATAACCGTAACAGAAATATCCATTTATATTGAGGTAAGCTTGTATAGCCTAGAGAAATGAAACCCTTTTTTAGCTTTGATTCATATGGACAGGCATAGACTCTCTGTTAGAAGCCTTTACATCTGCCAGCTTCCAACACAGAACAATAGTAATTATTCCAGGACTTAGAAAGTGTCTTGTCGCAGTATCATTCAGAGGTAAGAGCTTTGTCCTCTATTGTACCATCTGTGAAACAGGTTATTAACAACGTTGCCCTTCTCTTGATGTTTGAATTAAGTTTGGCTGTGCGCGTGAAGGCCATGGGTAAGCTTTAAAGTCTGGTGCCGATATTGGTGTTATAAGATCCTGGTTACAAGGTGGACTCACCAGGCTCAGGGGAGACTGAAACTAATGCTGACAGTGAGTGGTATGATGCTATCTCCTTCCTTCTGCTGACTAAGCATTCCCTCCCTTCCTGCCCCTGTCCTGCCTCAGATCCCCCCACCTGATTGTCCAGACACCTGCTTAAGGTGCCTTGCATCACAAGCTGGGGCCATTTCTTCCCTCCCATCCTCTGCCTTCTGCATCTGTTCTTTCTGTGTTCTTCTCAGCTGGGGATCCACCCTTGTCAATGGAAAGCCCTAGCTCAGTGGAGCCAAAGGACGTTTTCCCCCCTTTGTTCTCTCAGAGCCTCAAGTGATGGACTTTGATGGGGGCTCTGGACAGAGTTTACATGGTTTCAGAAATCCACCATGAAGACTAAGGAAGCAAGAGTCCACAAGGCAGTTCTTACTTCTCTACAATCTGCATATAGGCGTTATGACAGTTTTACACATCCCAGGAATCATCTGGAAAAATACAAACCTCTCTCACTCTTTGACAAGCTCCGTGTGACAGACACTGAGATTATCACTCATAGAAGCCCATGGAGTGGTATCTGTGGCTTTAGTTCTGTCTTATGTCTACAGTGAGAACATAAACACATTATTCAGAAGAAAAAATAGTGTGTTCTTTAAGGAAAGAGAGTGTTTAAAATTTAGTTAAATATGGAAAACATGTATTGATTGGAGCCAAGAGAACCAGCTGGAGTGAGCTGTTTGGCCAATTTTTCCTACCATGATCCTATACAGATTTCTTCTTACTGTCCAAGCTTACCATTCCTTTCTGCTCTGCTCTTCATGTAATCCAGGTCAAATCCCAGAGGAACTTAGGTTGGCTGGTCTAATTTGCTGTGACTACCTTTGTTGAATGAAACACTCTACATAAACTCATCTACCTTCCTAGTGATCTGTCCCTGATTCAGCTAGCAGGTAGTGCTTTGTGAAGAACAGCCTGGCCTAGGGTGACTCGTTCCAAAAGAAGAGAAACATGACTGACAGATCCAGGACACAGGGACTTCAGGGCCCACTGAACTAGAGAGAGAGAGATCGCTTGAATGTCTTAGTCTGAGTCACCCCCTCAAGTCTCACAACTGCAATCCTTACCTCCTCCGACCTCTACTCCCAGCAAGATGGCTCCTGGAGGCAAGCACATGGCAGTTTCAGAGTAAGTCCCCTCTCTTTCTCTCTCTCTAAAATGCACATCCAGTTTCTCAAAACTAAAAATAACCGGGAAAATCATTCGGGCTAGGCCATAGTGGGTGGGGAAAGACTGCTCTAATAAAAAGAAAGTAGTCCAAGGAATTTCCCCTAAGATTGTTAGAACTGGATCCAATACAGAATGTTATTTTCCACCTCAAAACTCAGACCCCACCCCTGTACTCACTATCCTTGAGACCTTGAAGAGGTAAAGCCTTCGCTTTTCATGTGTGTAATGGCCTAGCGCGGTCTGTTGACCTTCACAGTCCCATGAGGGTTAAATGAGGGCCTGCCTGCAATGCACTTAGCTCTGCTATAAGCACGTCACTAGTGTGCCATATATTTCAGCCATTTTTATAGCACATACACGATTATTTCACTTACAATTTCACAGATGTGATTCAGTGAACATTTTTTCAGGTCTTCCTCTATGTGAGGTTTTTTGTGAAAGCCATATGAGGCACTACCAATGACTGAAAGTTTCCTAAATTAAAGTCATTCATACAATTTAACAACCTCTTGATTATGCTTTCTATTCTTTATCTTTACTAACACACACACACACACGCACACGCACACACAACACACACACACACACGCACACGCACACACACACGCACACGCACACAACACACACACGCACACGCACACAACACACACACACACACGCACACGCACACACACACAACACACACACACGCACACACACACGCACACGCACACACACACACGCACACGCACACACGCACACGCACACGCGCGCACACATATGGACTCTTACCTACAAAATCAGTGACTTTGGGCACTAAATTAGAGAAGATTTTAATAATACATATATGCAATTGTGATGGAAGTTTAATTTGAAAATCAATTTCCAAATAATGATAAAAGTTTAGAGAAATTATACCTAAAGGTCATCATCAAGCTTGAGAAAGGACACCCTGTTTAAAGGTTACTGGTCTATGTAATTCACACAGGACTTTTCTTCTCAAAACAAATGTAGCCTTAGTTTTTTTGAATGAAAATTCGGTGCCAGCTCACATCCTTCCCAAAGTCTCTCTGCTATGTAAAAACTTATCAGTGTGTTTACAGGACAGAGGAGGGGAAACAAGGAAGTGGTTTTCAGCTTCAACTTTCCAAAGTTGAAGCTTTTGTCAACAACAATGAAGGCTCTTGAACAATGGGTTTTCCAGTCAACTTAACTTTTCCGTTACACTTCAGCCAAGACTCCTCATCTTGATCCATGTTGAAATGTGCTATATGATGGTGAACATACACACATCTAAAAGGGGTACTTGGTAAGGAGTAAGAATCTCATTTAATCAGCCAGGTCTCACAGAGGTATTCAAGGAGCATTTATCGACTGACTAAACTTCACTGTATGTGTTCACTGTATAAAGAAATGTGTAGAAGATGGCTGGTTCCAAGGTCATTCTTCAGGGCATGGTATACACTATTCAATTGCAACTCACAATAAAATTCTTTCTCTCGAAGCCCATTGCCAATTAAATGTGTGAAAAGAAAGGGAGTGGACCCGGATGGGAGGGGAGGTGCAGAGGAACTGGGAGGAGTAGAGGGAGGGAAAACCATAATCAGGATATATTATGTGAGAAAAAAATCTATTTTAAATATAAGGAAGAATGTTTGTAATACCTTTGTTTTATGTCTGGGAAGCAAGAAACCCAAGGTATGCAACAAAAAGCTGTATATATATACACATTATATATATGATACATACATATAATTATATATATAATTTTAATATAAAAGGAAAGGCTATGTCTAGAAGGAGTGCTGCCTGAAAGTGCCTTAGTATGAAGGTAGTACCTGGCACATGAAAAGTATATAGTATAATTCACAATTCTCATTGACTAATTCACCAAATCTTATTGTTGCCTCTTACATAATCCTTTGTACATTTGTTTGGAATATTATAACTATAATGTTGAAATTCAGAGATATTTAATATTAATGTTTTAATTGCTATATAATTGAAGACAATTGCCCTTCATCTACTTATCCCACTTCCCTGACTGAGGTCTTCTGGTTTACCCAAAACACAGACAAGGCAAGAATCAGATGCTTAAGCATGTGAGCAATTGTGTGCCTTTACCATATATCTGGTAGATGGAGAAAGAAATTTACTTGTGCCATTTGATTTAATGCACATCTTTCAGAGACAATCCTGTACAATTTCCTCATTAATGAGCTTTATACAAGCATCATCAATTTTGACAGTCTGTATTGCTGTGCCCTGATTTTATAGGTAATAAAATGCTTTGTTGTACTTAACTGAATAAACAAACAAACAAACAACTATTTAAAGGAAATCTTGCAAAAAAATTCTTGGAAGTAAATCCTTACCAGATACCATACATTCTGATCATTGACCCTTTGCTATGTTTATATATATATTTTTTAAACAAGAATGCTATTTTGGTTCAATATACTGATTTTGTTCTCTATCAATGTATCATGACTTTTACTTTAAAATGTGTTATTTTGGTATTAGAAAGAAACAGACTGAGTTGTCTGAGATCACATACTTAGGAAATAGCAGAGCGAAGATAAAAATCCACGCAGCCTGATGCCAAAACCTAGGCCCTTAGCATAAAGCACTCACACATGAATTCAGCAACAAAAATCTGTGTGGAAATAGTTCTACTGAATCCAACATCAATTCAGTGAATATTCAGTCCTTTTTTCTCCATGCCAGCTGGGTGTGAATCCCTCTGCCAGGTGCTGTGGGAATGAAAACACAACCATTCCTACACATAGCAGAGAAGGGTTCGCGGTACCACTGTACTACAGGGCTGGCATGAAGCGGTGATTGGCACAGGAGTTGGGGGTTCCTAGGGGTTTGGTGTTCCTGGTGCTGGCTGCTGCTAGATGAGGGTGGGGGAGAATGAGGAACAGGTCAAAGATACTGCTGAGATGACAAGTAGCTAAGGGATAGATACAAAGAAGCAGTATGATTGGGGACAAAAAATAAGTCTGTATGTAGACCTTGCAGGATAGAGTTGGGGAGTGTGGCTGGCCATGCTGAGCTTGGCCTGCATTCCCCTGCATCCCCCACATTACATCATATATACAGTGCTATTTATGGATGTGAACAGCAGTAAGCATGTTTGTTCTTCATTAATTTATTGACAAGTGTTTAATAAACATTTATGTTGTGTCACAGCTCTTGGCAGGCTCTGAGATCTTCCCTCATCTCAGGGTACTTGTTTCCTGTGGTTTTAGAGGGGGAAGATCTTTTAATCTAACAATCTTTTATAAGTTTTTATCTTCTTCCTTCTCAATTATACTTACTGAGTGCTGTCATGACTCATGCCTAATATCACTGGTGTCTAAGGCAAGGGTATAAATGAAGTCTAGTTTCTATGCCTCCCCCATTTTGAAAGTTAGAAATCTGATCAACCAACTATTAAGTAAAATATGTCCTGTCTCCCCTTTTTGGAAAAAAAAAAACCTGTCCAATAATTACTTAGAAGGTAAGGTTTGAAAACTCAAAGAAGCAACGTGTCTAAGTGTTTAGCCCATGTTGGAGTGTTAGAGGGTACTGTGTCCAGATGTGTGTCACACAACTCCATGCAGGTACCTGAACCAAGCTGGGTTTTGCTATCCTTGGATTTTGGAAGGCCCAGAGAAAATAGTGTAGTGTTAGTACAGAATCCCATTGTCCAGGCCAGCATCTCGGCTTGGCTCACTTTCTGATTTGCCTTTCATATCAGGCAGTTACAAGTGGGTGCTCTATCTTCAGTCTTAAGTCTTGATCAGAAAGAATGCAAATGTGGTGCCTTTATCAAGAAATCAAAAATTAATTGCAAAATCTCTATTGGATTTCTGCTTATGTTTCATGTGCCAGCATTTTCCATGTGGTCTCCCCAGACTGTAAGGGAACTTGAGAGGGTAAATGTTTTGGTTGGGTGTTTGGGCATCCTAAGTAGGGCAAGCAACCAGCAATCTGCAGCTTGACACACAATACTAAGCAGTTAATATTGCTATGGAAATAAACTGAAAGCTTTATGTTAAGTTGAATTGAATCTTCTCCATGCTGCTATTCTGAGCCAAGTCACCATCATCTCATCTCTTACTACAAAGAGAGGTTTCTCACTGGTCTCCCTCGCTACAATCTGCTTCCCAACAGAAGCCAAAGTGAACTTTTAAAAAATGTAAGTTGACCTAAATGGGAACGCTAAAACTGTAACATTCCTACAAAAGTGTACTGGAGGAGGGACTGGGGGAGATGGTTCAGTTAGTCAAGTGCTTGTCACATGACTGTGAGAACCTGCGTTAGGCTCTCCAGCACCCATGCGAAAGAGCCAGGCTTGGTGGTGTGCTGGTACAATCCCAGTGCTGGGGAGCTGGAAAGAGAAGGAACCCTGGGGCTTGCTGACAAGTGAGTCTTGCTTGATCAGCAAGCTCCAGATTCAGTGAGATACTGCTTCTAAAACTATGGGGAGGGATTGAGGAAGACATACACAAACACGCAAACACACACACACACACACACACACACACACACACACACACATATATATATATATATAGAGAGAGAGCTACAGGACAGTGGCATTAGCAATGGTACTTCTTGGATATGACATCAAGGGCTTCATCAACTAAAGAGAAAATAGAATAATTAGAGTGCAGTGAAAACCCTTTAAATATCAAGAGACATAATTAATGTAATGAAATGGCATCCCACAGGAAGGTGGAAATATTTATAGATCATGAATCCCATAAAAGTTATTATCCAGAATATATAAAGAACTTCCATGACAAAATAACCCTATTAAAATGGGACAAACAGGAGTGGAATGCCTGGGTCTTGAGGTAGACTTATTCCCAGTTTTCTAAGATATCACCAGACTGATTTCCAAAGTGGTTGTACAAGTTTGCACTCCCACCAGCAATGGAGGAGTGTTCCCCTTTCTCCACAACCTTGCCAGCATGTGCTGTCATTTGAGTTTTTGACTTTAGCTGTTCTGACAGGTGTGAGATGGAATCTCAGAGTCATCTTGTGTTGCATTTCTCTGATGATTAAGGGTGTTGAGAATTTCTTCAAGTGTCTCTAGGCCATTAGAGATTCCTCTTTTGTGAATTCTCAGTTTAGCTCTGTACTCCATTTTATGATTGGGTTATTTGGTGTCTTGGTGTTTAATTTCTTGAGGAGTTTCTTATCCCTCATTTGGCTGCTGAACTGAAGGGGGGTGATATGTAGGGTACCCCACACCTGAGGAGTGGGATAGGTGGGAGAATGGGGAAAGGGTGAGAGGGTGGGCCAGGGAGGGTGGAGGGAGGGGAATGTGATGGAGATGTAAAGTGAAGTAATAAATAAACAGTAGAAAGAAAATAAAAACAACAAGATGAAGAACAGTACAGGTGACAGACGCCTGATATAGCCCTGTGGGCCACACACATATTCACTCATTTGTGTGCACACACACATAATGAATAAAAATAAGAAAAAATACATGCATACATACATAAAAATGGCACAAATAATTAGAAAAGACTTATCAAATGATTTACAGATGAAAAATAAGTGCACATATTCTTTGAGGAAATGATACCACCTCACTTGCAATAGAGTGGCTACAAAATAAATAAGTTTGATGGCATGCTAAGTGAAATAAGGCAATTACCAAAACTCATAGTCTGTGTGAATCCACTGATGAGAAGCAAGTGTGCAGAAAAGTCATATCCACAGATGTGAGGGATGGTGCTTTGCAGGGGCTAGGGAAAGTGGGTGATGGTGACTTACATAACAGATGTGGGCTTTAGTTTTACAAGATAAAGCAGTTTTAGAGTTTGGCTGCAGAACACAGTAAACACACTTAGCGGTACTAAATGGTTTATGGGTTAAGACGGCAAGTTTTATGCTATGTCTACTTTACCAGGAACAAAAAAATAAATGTCCTATCACATCACTTCCACATGCACACTTTTCTGGTAGCTTCTTATTCCCTACCAGATAAAATCCAAGTGTTGGCTCACAATATATATGCTACACTAGTTGGCCACTGTATACCTTTCCCTTTTGGATTCAACCTGTTAACTCCACTCTGGCCACAGGCCCTTCACGCCACTTTGCCCTTGGCTGAGATTTTCTCCTCTATCTTCATTTAGATTGTTTCTTCTTATCATTTATATCTAAGCTTAAATATTTCTTTTTAAACAGATTCTTACAGCATCCTAAGGGAGCCCTTCTTCTGCCTTTCCTTACTCACTTTCCTGTCACCAGTGTCTTATTTAATTTATTTATAGGCTTTATGCTATGTGAAAATTTGAACCTTATTATCTATATTTTCAGGGTAATATTTGCCAGAAGAGACCAGAGACTTGTGCAACTTACTGTTGTACTATTAAGGCATAAGGTACTACAGGTAGGAAATAAACATCAGTTAAGTAAACAATTAAATTTGGCAAATATTTACTGGATTCTCATAACATTCCACGTAATATCCTAAACTATATCCAAGAATATATAAGCACTATGTCACCAAATATCAGATCATTATAATATAGGGTGTACCCCCTTTCAGGGCTGGATTGGATGTTTTAAGGGCCTCTGCATAGTGAGGACGTTCCCTAGGGAGGGCAGAGCTGCATGATATGGAGAGGTTCTGAACCCTCATCTGAGCCTCTGCATCAGACTTCCCTTGGGTTAGCATACCTTGGAGGTCTTCATCTCACAAGACAACAGGGTCAGTTGTATGATTATGTCAGTTAGAGCTGGTTCTCCAATCTTCAGAAAATCAGTCATTTCACAGACAGTAAAGCTGTAAAGAGTCAAATATCACCCTTAAAATATCAGCGTAGTACACACGCAAAAAGAAGGGATGATTTTGTTTTCCCCAGTTTCTTTTTAAAAGTAGATACAGTCTGATATAGACAGACTTGAGAGTGCTGCTGTCTAACTGTTTATCATGTAAAAAGGGATATTTTTCCTTATTAAATCTGGAAGAAGAGGAGGAAGTAAAGAGGGTGGGTAACGCTAGAGGCATGAGGTAGCAAAATAGAGCCAAGTGCACAAGCCCTGAATCATTGGAAAAGCTGCTGGAGTTTTACAACCCTTTTGTGTAGATGGATGTGAGGGGCAGGGAGGGAGAGGTCAGAGAATTGTCCAGAAATACAAGACTTTGTGCCTGGCTTGATATGAAATTGAAGCGATAAGAATAAAAAGCAAAAGAAGGGACTGATGGAATGCTCTCCAAGTCACAGACAATGTGAACTTGGTACTTGACACTCCCCAGGCTTTAGATTTGGAGTTTAGAACAAACATATCGGTTTATATCCACCCATAGGCAAAAGGGTCAGATGATACCAAGTACATATGTATATGTTTTATTTTTTAAAATAGATTATCATGTCACTATACTTCATTCAAGTGTTTAAAATGAATATATATTCATGTATGTATATATGAGATATCCTTTTGGCTTTATATGTGAAATTCTTTTATTTTATATAGAATCTTATCTCCAAAGCTGAATTTTCATCTTACTTTGAGAAGATTACATGTATTTTATAAAATTTGAACCTATATTTGAGGCACCATGCATTCTTCTATAATTGTCACGAGGTTGTTATGACCCAAACTTCTTGAATGCTCTCACAGGAAATTGTTTTCCTTCTACAAACACGGCTTCATGCCAGAACTTGATATCTAAGCCAATGGTCAGTATCAAGTCTAGAAATAAGTGCTGTGGGTTTCCAACATATTGTATACTCCAACCTTTCTGAAATGATTGATGCTGTTCTAAAAAGAGAAGCAATTGCAGTGTCTGCTCTGCTCTGGCTTGTCGCTATCCTGGGACAGGAGAATGACACTGAGCAGATGCTACCTGAACACAGTGTTGCTGTCCTTGGTGGGAAGCAGTGACAGACCTCAGGCTGCAGGATGACAGTACGTAGGGATGCTGGTTGCACCAATTCCATCCTGATCATTTTGTCTGATGGCAAGGTTCTTTGTGTGGTGCTGCATAAAATGTAAAGAAAAAGCAAACTTTGTGGGAACAGCTGAGAGAAGTTAAAAGATAATGGTTTTGGCTTGTTCTCCTTTTTCCCACTTTGAGCCTCTTTCCTGTTTAAATTTCCTTTTTATCCCCCAGTTTTTTTGTAAAATGGTGATAACACCTATCCTCACGGAATTGTCATAAGGAGTAAGTGGAGATTATGCATGTAATGTTGGCTTAGGTGTGTCTTAATACGGAAGAAATGGCATATGAATACAGTCTCCTCAAATGCATCAGTGAACTTATTTCTATAAAACACATTTGTATACACGAACAGCAAGACATTAGTAAAAACAAGCACAATGTAGCAAAACATCTATACAAAAGTGACATGTATCACCCAGAGAATTGCAAGTCAATGTCCTGATCTCACTGCCATATGTTCAACAACCCAAAAGCATCTAGTAGAGAAATTAAATTTTCTAAGATATATAATAACCATTTTCAAAATCATATTTTTGCATATGACCCAGCTTAACTGATCCTTTGCCTTTTACCTTCTACCCCAACTGTTCATGGAGGTAGCAGATACTGTTACTGTTGATGGTGTGAGCTTTCCAGTTAAAGGCCTAAGTTAAAACACAGATACTTTTTCTGAGCATTTTTCCATATATGCATGCAATAATAATTGATTCAAAAAGAGGTCATGGATTTGAAGGAGCGTGGGGAGGGTTATATAGAAGGCTTTGGAGGGAGAGAAGGGAAGGGAGAAGTGTAATTAAAACACAATTTGAAAAATAAATAAGAATGAAAACTAAAGATATTCTACCTCACAGTTTTGCCATAGGAATTTATTAAGAAAATGTGTGAGGGGCCCCAGAGATATATTTGCCAGTATGGAAAAATAGTCACCATATACTAAGTAGGTAATGGCATTAAGTTGCAAGTATGTGTGCGGCTTTGTATGTTTGTTTAGTTAAAAATTATATAGTTGATTCTCAAGTACTTATGTTCTCTTGTTTTCACTTTCTTCCATTTTCCATCATGAATATTTCTTTAATCATAGGGAAAATAATAAAAAATATTTGCTTCTGAGGAGGAAAATCAGTTCCCCATACTACCCATAGCTATGAATAGTCACCACCCTGACGGTGTGAATTTCTTCCAAGGGCTGGCCCTCCTAAACTGGTTAGGAAACAATACAGTCTCAGTTCCAGCTACAATCGGTCACATATTTTTGAGGTAATGGATTTGCAACATTTTGAAGTAGCAGCAAAAATTTGGTATTCACTGGAAAACCTTGAAATATGGCAAAGTGTTTTCAGATGGAGTGAAACAAAGTCTAACATTCAGGGAGGGTACCAGTTCTAAGCTGATGCCCGTACATCCTGTTCTGTTTAGAGAATTTATTTTTATTATCCTTGATATTACAAAATGATGACTTGTATTATTATTTGGGGTATGTGGTGCGTATGTGAAGTATGTGAGTGTGTGTGTGTGTGTGTGTGTGTGTGTGTGTGTGTATGCACACTCTGTGTATATATGTCTGTGGTGTATGTGTATGTGTGGTGTGTGTATGTTTGTAGTATATGTGTGCTGTGTGTGCATGTGTGTATATGTGTATGATGCATATGTGTGATGCACATGTGTGTGTGACTGTTTGTGTGCTCTGTGTGTGTGTGTGTGGTGCATGTGTATGGTATATTTGTGTGTGCTCTGTGTGTGTGTGTATGTATGGTACATATGTGTGGTGCATGCATATGGTACATGTGTGTGTATGTGTGTGTGTACATGTGTGTTTGTGTGTGTTATTAGTACAGTGAAAATCTATTGTCCTCCAGATCAGGGCCCATAGTCATAGAGCCTGGTAAAGTACAGCACAGAATACACACTTGATAAATGATGAGAATGTTCCATCTTCTTGAAGAATCATCACTCTGTTGATTCATCCTCATTCCATATACACTTCATCAATACCCTCACCCCTATATTATGACACAACTTGGGAAGGAGCTGGAGAGTTAATAACAAAGTAGTGATTCCTGCAGTTTATGAAACAGGATCTTCAATTATGATCAAGAGGATATTCTAATCTAAAAGGAAATCCCTGGGGTCCACATGATGGAGGGAGAGGACTAACTCTTTTAAGGTGTCCTCTGACCTCTATGTACATACTATAGCATTCACACACACACATACACGCGCACACGCACACACACACCAATAAGCACATGTACCCACATATATACACAGATGCACACACACAAAAATTAAATAAATGTGATTTCAAAATAAAAATAAATGAACAGGAAGACTAAATTAATTCTGTGAAAAATAAAATTATTGAAAGCATAGACATGACTTGCATTTAAAAAGTATCTTCTACTATGTCTATAATTTAATAATTATAGAATTAACACATATTGAGTTGTCAAAAATATATAAAATTCTCTAAAAATATACATAATAGTAGCTGCTATTAAAGAATTTTCCAGGCAATATATCTGAAGCAAAGGAGTTTGATTATAAACTGTTAATATAAATTAAATAATGTTTTTCTTTTCCTCAAAGATTACATGGTCTCTGGTCATTTCACCTGGAGTTAAATTAGACCCTCTTGCTTTGGCCTACAAGTTACCTGTGAACAATCTGGCTTGTCACCCTCTGCTCATCTTCCCATCCTTCATTCTCCTCCAGTCTTGGTCTTTCTGTTCTGAACCCAGCACTCTCTCAGAGCCTCCAAACTTCTGTTTTCTTGGCTCCATGTCTTTGGATGTCTAGATCCTTTATTTCTGTTTAAATTTAAAACTTAAGTTATTATTTTATTTTATCTGTGTGGGTGTTTTGCCTCAGTGTATGTCTGAGCACTGGATGCTTGTCTGATGCCCATGGAGACCAGAAGAGGGTGTCATTAGGTCCCTTGGAACTTGAGTTACAGAGGGTTGTGAGCTACCATGTGGGTGCTAGGAACTGAACCTGGAACCTCTGGAAGGGTAACTGATGAATTATGTTGAATCTCCAGGACCTATACAGTAGAAGGAGAGAACTAACAAACTGACTCCCACAAGGTGTTCTCTCTCTCTCTCTCTCTCTCTCTCTCTCTCTCACACACACACACACACACACACACATAGGAGAGAGGTATCAGAATTAAAACATGGTCAAGATGAATAATTATCCATATTAGTGAATTTCAACATAGTGTTTCAACAGATACGCAGTGTGCATTATTTACACCTAACCTCTGTTTTCCAGCTCTATGCTTCTGTTTTGTTTTCTTTTTTAATAAGTCAGGTTGAAGGTCAAATTTCATCTCTTATGAGAGGTTGTTGCTGATTGCTCCACTACAGGGAGTTCTTGCTTACTTCCTGGGATCAGTCACTCTTCCCAGGATTATTTTCTTCACTGAAGTCCTGACTCTTCAAAACTACTTTGGTAATGTATTGTATTTCCTATCTTTTCCACTAGGCTTTAATTTCTATGAAATTAATGTTCATATGTATTTTGTTACTGCTATATTACCAGATCCTAGAACAGTATCTGACACAATGAGGGTGCTTGGTAAATATCGCCAAAAGATGGAACAAAAGGATAATGTGACCCAAGGAATAAGAAGTGATAAAGCTGGTCTTCAGACTCTTTGGAAGAAGTTAGGTCTCTTTGGTGAAATTGGTAGGCAGTTTAGGTTGGCATCTGGCAGTACGTAGGGAGGAGCGTAGTGTCCCTTTACTTGTTGATATGGACAAAAAGTCCAGTTGTGGCCAGATGATATGCCCTGTTTGTTGAAGGGGCATGGCTAAGAAACCTCACAAACCATGCAGATGACATCAGTTGCCATGAGAAGTGATGGGACAGATGGACATCGAGAGAAATCTTGTGAACCCTCGAGACTGCAAAGTATCACAAGATAATGCGATACATAAGCCAGAGAATTCCACATTGCTTCTCTCTTACTCCTGCCCTCACTGACTGAGAAGTCATGATGAAGAACAGCACATCAACAGAATTTGGTGTGCCATTAACAGAATTTGGATTGTTATATCCCAAGACAAAAGCCTGGCATGAAAACTGGTGAGAGTTCTTTGAAGTTGTCTGTCTGCCTTGGGGTCCCAGAGCTTCAAAAAAGTGAGCGAGGCAAGCAGAGTTCAGAAGGTGCTTAGTGAGGCTTTCGGCCTTGAGACTTGCCGCGTCCAAAGAGGCTGTGGAGGTGAGTATTAGCTGATTGAAAAAGTCATCCTCAGTTGGTGGTTGGAACAGACTGAGTTTATAAACCTGTCACAATTTTGTGTTGGAAATAAACTGGCCTTACGAACTGGCAAAGTAAGGTCTAATGAACTTCAAGCTTAAAAGATACTGCCTTCCGGGACTGCCATAAACCAAGTCATCCTTCATGGACCTATGCTAAGAATATTAATACCTTTTTATGAAAGTTAAAATAGTGTTAGTTAAGTGTTTTTAGATAGGTATTAGAATGTTATTAGATATTAGGGTATTCTTAGACAGATTATAGGTTTTAGGTTATAAGATGTTAGGTATTTTATAGATGTTTGTTAAGTATTAATAAATATAAGTGTTTATAAATAAAAATATTTTGTTATAAGGCTCATATTCATTTTTCCCATATCCAATCAGACTGGAATCTTCACTATAAAGTCAATTAGGCTTCCGTTAATCATTAATAAATGATGTTTTGACTCAAAACAAGCCTAGAGCCTAAGACAAAGATTCGAAAGTTCTTCCTTCTCATGCCTGACCTCTAGCCTGGGTGCCTCACTCGTCAGTCTTCTCTTTTGTGGAATGCTGTATGTCTGACTGTCTGTCTATAAAAATGAGATACACATATCACATTCTTCACATAGAATTTGTGAGATTAAATGAGCTAAGCATGTGAAAACCTCTCCGAAGGTTACACTTGTCAGAATGGCTAAGATAAAAAAACTCAAGTGACAGCACATGCTGGTGAGAATGGGGAGCAAGAGGAACACTCCTCCATTGCTGGCGGGAGTGCAAACTTGTACAACCACTGTGGAAATTAATCTGACAATTTCTCAGAAAAGTTGATCTATCTCAAGACCCAGCTATACCACTCCTAGGTATATACCCAAAAGAAGCTCAATCATACCACAAGGACACTTGCTCAACTATGTTCACAGCAGCTTTATTCACAGTAGCCAGAAACTGGAAACAACACAGATGTCCCTCAATAGAAGAATGGATAAAGAAACTACAGTCCATTTACACAATGGAATACTACTCAGCTATTAAAAACAAGAACATCATAAAATTTGTAAGCAAATGGATAGAACTAGAAAATATCATCCTGAGTGAGATAACCCAGAACCAGAGAGACACACATGATATGTACTCACTTATAGGTGGATATTAGCCATAAAATACAGGATAACCATGCTATAATCCACAAATGCAAAGAAGCTAAGTAACAAAGAGGGCACAGGAGAGGATGCCTGAATCTCATTCAGAAGGGGAAATAATATAGATATCTGAGGTAGTTGGAGAGAGGGAACCCAGTGGGAGGAGGGTGAGGATCAGGTGTGGTGAGGTGGGAAAGGGGGCTGGGAGATAAAATGGAAATCAGTAGGGAGCATCTCTGGGACACAGGGAGGCTCTTGGAGATCTATGGGGTTGACCTCAGCTGAGACTCCTAGAAGAATGAGATATAGAGCCTGAAGTGGCCTCCTCCTATAGCCAGGCAGGACTTCCAGTGGAAGAACAGGGAGACCAACCCACCTACAAAACCTTTGACCCCAAATTTGTCTTGCTTACAAGATATGTGGGGATAAAGATGGGGCAGATATTGAGGGAATGGCCAACCAGTGACTGGCCCAACTTGAGACCCACCCTATGAGAGAGAACCAACCCCTGACACTATTAATGAAATTGTGCTATGCTTACAGACAGGAGTCTAGCATAACT
Source organism: Lophiomys imhausi (assembly GCA_907164525.1). NCBI lineage: Eukaryota > Metazoa > Chordata > Mammalia > Rodentia > Muridae > Lophiomys > Lophiomys imhausi. The sequence continues at coordinate 1,150,009 of CAJQZJ010032812.1, forward strand.
GTCTGAGAGGTTTCATCCAGCAGCTTCTGGAAACAGATGCAGAGACCCAAAGCCAACAATAGGCAGAGCCTGGGGAGTCTTGTGGAAGAGTGGGGGAAAAGATTGAGGGAGCCAGAGAGGTCAAGAACACCACAAGAAGACCTACAGAGTCAACTAATCTGGTCCTATGGGGGCTCACCTAGAATGAGCCACCAACCAAAGAACAAGCATGGATTGGACCTAGGCCCCCTACACATATGTAACAGATGTGCAGCTTGTTATTCATGTGGGTTCCCTAACAATTGGAATGGGGTTTGTCTCTGACTCTGTTGCCTGCCTTTGGATCCCTTTCAAATAGCTGGGTTGCCTTATCTGGCTTCAGTGGAAGAAGGTGTGCCTAGTCTTGCTACAAGTTGATGTGCGACAGTGGGTTGGTACCCATGGTGGGGGGCTTCCCTCCTCCAAGGAGAAGGGGTTGGGGGATGGGTGTGTGAGGGTGAGACTGGGAGAAGAGGAGAGAAGGGGCTATGATTAGGCAGTAAAGTGAATAAATAAATTAATGAAAAAATAAGAAAAGGGCATCTTTTTTTTTCTTTTTCCCCTAGTCCTTTCTATGGAATGTTTTTATGTGATAGGGAAGACATGATTGTAAGGTCAAGATGGCCAACTGAGCAAGGGGACTCTGAGTTGTGTTTGTATCGACTTAGGTGATACTGTGATACATCTGAATGATAGGAGTGGGACTCAAATGCAATTTGTCACTACATTCATTTAGCAGATATTTGGAACAGAATACATGGCTAGTATTTACATTAAAATTTTCTTCCTGGCTATTGGGGTGAACATGTCTACTAGAAGCTTAACTGTAACTCCCACATTTATATATAGACTCACTAACTCCTAGCATCATAAAAAGTGATTACATTAGAGACTGGATCTTCAGAGAGATAAGATATCAAAAATGAAACTGTTAAAGTGGATCTTAGTCCCACATGACTAATCTTCTTAGAAGAAGAAGAAATGGACGTTTGAGACCCTTGCAAGACAGTCTTGCATTAGAGGAGAGATCATGTGAAGACACAGTAAGAAAATGGCAGCCTGTAAGCCAATGAGGGAGGTCTTGGGTGAACTAAACCTACCTACATTTGATCCTCCTTGAAATCTAGGCTCCAGTATAGAGAGAACACATTTCTGCTGATTTAAGCCCTAAGTTTATGCTAAATAATCTAAGCCAACTAATACATAACTACCATTTGTGATTCATTCTATAGTATGAGAAGTCCATTTGCTCTAGAGTATAGGTATAATTACTCTAATATGGAAATACAATGGAATATGTTGGTAATTGTGTGTTGTGACAAAAGGTAGATTCTAGCTCACCACCGTACAGCTTGTAATGAGTTTGTAACTGCAGAAATGGTGCTAAAGGGAAGATGAAATTTTGATAGATTTCTTTTGCAATTCTTGAAATAGTTCATCAGACTAAAACGTCTGTGCTATTCTGTTACAGGTTGAAAAGTTCAAAAGCAAGATGACTAATCTCTGCTTCAAACAGATGTCTAAAATATCATCATGTGTAATGAGGAGAAATGGGCAGAGTCCTTAGTGATTCAGTTCATTTGCCCCATTTTAAAAAAGAGATGTAGAGGTGCTTTCTCAAGCTGGCCTTTGCTGCCACAGTTGGAACCCAACCTGAGGCCCATTGGCTCCCAGAACAGTCCCCTAGCTCTTCATATTTAACACCATACAGTCAGTTAAATGCATGTTGAGGAGTCCTGATTTTAACTGTGCTCTTCATCCTATACATGTTCCCATGTTTTCTTCATGTCACATGTTACCTGTCAGTCACTTCAATTACAACATATACAGATTTTTTTTTTGGTTTGATCACATTTATTTTTCACTGCCCAAATCATTGCCATGGTAGAAATTCGCATACAGAGATGACCATAAGTCTTTTGCAGCTGTGGCTTTTCAGTATGAATGTAGTTGGCACTTTTCTCATAATCACAGATGGCCCTGTGGCAAGTGGCATTCAAAGTTACTCCATGCTGCTCTACCCAAGAGCATCTGAGGTGGAGCTTTGTGGAGACTGTGGTATTTCTGTACCTGCTTTGCTTCCTTTTTCTAAGTTCTTGGGTGTTCTTTGCTGGTGGTCTTCTCTGCTAACTCATTAAGCAACATCCCCAGTCTTAGTGCAAAAAGAACATTATGGACATACTTTTGTTTATGGAGACAAGTATGATTTTGAAGATGAAAGATAAGCCTCTCTACACCTGGAGGTCTGCAAAACCAGGCCGAATGGCTGTATCCTCTATTCCATTCACAGTGTTTCAGCCCTGCCCCCTGCCTTTTTTTTTTTTTTTTTTTTTTAGTTAATAAATTTATTTGTTTGTTGCTTCAGGTTACATCCTTATCATATTGAGACATATCAGCGCCTGACAGCACCCCCTATTCTACTCCAAGTAGAAGATAAGCATCGAAGAACCTCCACTGTAAGATGGTTGAATTAGTGGCAAGCCTATCTCTTGGCATGAAAAAACCCCCTTGCACCAACTGCGGACAGACTGCTGTCCAAAAAGGACAAAACTTGGTAGCAGGGAAGTTGACAGCCTAACTCTGCCAAGACAGGGTAGGTAAGTCCTTCATAATCCCGGCTCTACAACAAATGTCTGTCAGAGAAACAGGACCCAAAGGCTGAAGACTGATGCAGGAATGTATGGAGAGAAAATGGGAACTGTCCAGGCAGTCATTGGTATGTCCTTTCTTAGTTTTGGAAGCTGCAGGCCCTGCACTTCCTATATAAGCAGATATATTTATCCCTCTCAGGTCTCTGAGGTGGTTGAAGAATAGACAGCTAGAGTCTCATAGTTAAATTTTGAGTTGTTTAGGAATCAAGAGGGTGTTATAGATCTAAGAAGATACTCTTAAAAGTGTGTTGCAAGTTAGTATGAATGTTGAGTCAGATATAGACCTTTAAACTCATGGAGATGGTTAGATAGTAGAATGTTAAAGTCAGGGTCCAAATATGTATAAACTGGACATTGGGAAGGTATACTGGGCCATTTAACTCTCATAAATGTGGCATATTTATATCTGTTGTTTTGTATAATACTTACTGTTATAAGAGAAGGAACCATCTGTTGGACTGAAAGGGGAAACTTCTGGGGGGAAGAAGGTGGAAGGGCGGGATAGGAAGGGGGAATAGGGAGGGGTTTGTTACTGAAATGTAACTTGAAAAAAAAATAAAGTATTTTTTTAAAAAAAAGAAAGATAAGCCTCAAAGAATTCTAATTAGGCTCTTCCTACATACAGATCTTATCTTGCTACAGCCAAGTATTTACAGATTATAGGTCATTAGAACCAGCTACAGAATTCAAATCACTTTTTCTCTAATTATCTTATGGTCCAGCCACACTTACTAAAATTGCTATGCACAGATGTCTCTCCTAAGTCTGCTTCTCCTTGGAGCTATAAAATCCAGCTTGGAGACACTGTCCAACAGTCATGGGTTGGGGTATACTGTCCTGGGTCCTTGAGTACTGATGTTTCATTATGAAATCCTGGAAGAATAAGATATTCTTAATCCAATGATTGTCGAATTGCCATTACACCATGTCCAGTGTCCACAGGTTGAATAAGCCCATGTGGAGAGTTCACTGCTTCTGAAGGTCGGTGATTCATTCCAATTTGAATGACTCTGTGTTCCAAGGATCTTCCATACACCAAGTCAAAAGCTCATATTCCAACCTGCCCCCACTCCCAACTGTTCCCATGTCTTTTCTTCAGTCTTCTCATACTGGTATGGAACTGGAATTTTGGCCCATTTAACATGTAACATGCACACAATACCAAACTCCCTTTCTTCTCTGATGTAGTGACATATAAGACAAACAACCCATCCACAAAAACCTACAAATGGTAACTGCCTGGAAAGCTAGAAAAATTCGAAGAAAAGAAGGACCAAAACTATGAAAAAATGCCATCAAACGCCACAAGAATGTGTTTCTTTGACTGCAAATACCTCAGCTGGGTCTGTTGCATACCAAAGAATGTTATATTCAATGCATGGGTCTGACCAAAACTTGATGAGCCCAAGTATGTAGGATAATGGAACCAAAGAGAAGCCATGTGTGGGTAGTGAGTGAATCAGACAGAACTAGTTTCTTTACTTGGTAAGCGTTACAAGCAGAAGGAAAAGCAATCCCTGTGGGAGAAACAAAGCATCAAATGTTATATTGGTAGTTGATAGCTGCTAGAAGACAAAGAATCAGTTTTTTTTTTTCTTTTTAAGTGTGATGTCCATGATGCATCAATCATGGTCCAGTGGAAGGCCACCTACTCAAGAATATTTGGGTAACGCCATTTGGTCTTAATGGCTTAAATAAAAGAAAAATCAACACAATGTTGGGTGTGTAGGGAAGGAGTTTGGTTGGTAAAGATTTGAGAAGGTGGTGCAAAAATGATCAAAACATTTACAAAACTCTCAAATAACTAGTCAAAATAATTTATATCTTAAAAAATGGCTAGAGATTAAGAGACAGTTCAGTGATTAAGAACACTTGCTGCTTTTGCATAGGACTCAGATGTGGATACCAGCCACCACACTAGGATGTTCATAACTTCTTGTAACAGTAGTTCCAGGAAAACTGACACCCTCTTTTGGCCTCTGTGGGTACAGGCATGCATGTGGTGCACATACAGATAAGCAGGCACATGTACATACACACACATAAAAATAACATAAAGTGGTGGTAGTGAGATACAATCTAAGAAAAGGCATCTAATATGAACAAAACATGAAGGGAAATAGAAAACATAGCACTAAAGACATATCTCTATATGTGGGAACTATGAGTCGATAGGGATGGGGAAAAGGAAAACATTACACTCCCCAGTGTTGACTGCTCTAGTATCATCTGTGTGACATGCTCTTTGCAGTCCTGCTTTATTACAGGATGGAGCTGAAGTTACCTCTTCTCAAATATGAGCAGTCTATGAGTTGCTTGTAACAAACACAACATGGTAAAGGCAACAGGAAGTGATTCCCAAGGCAATACACCTTGTAAAAGGTAACTTGGCTTCTCCACTGTGAGTTAGGCGCTCAACTTTAGATTTCTCAGCTCCCAGGTAAGAAGTCCTATGGCCCTGAGGCTAGCATATTGTGAGAAAATATAAAGTCATAAAGAAAACCATTTGCAAATACTGTGGTTCTCAGAGTCAAACGAGGTTCCAGCCAACAGCCAGCCTCGCCCATCAGAGATACACTTGGAGACATTTACACATTCTAGTCTCCATATATTTTAAGTCTTCCCAGATGAAATCCCAGATATCATGTTGCAGGATTGGATATCCTTGGATGTAAACTCATTCAATGTCTGATATTTTTTTAATGCCTCTAAATTTTAGGTTGACTTGTTATACAGCTATGGTAACTGGAACATGTGATTATATTATATAAAATGTTGATTAACTATGTCTGGAGTTATAGATGCAGGTTGGACGTTTATTCCTCAGGGTTTTCTGCAGTGTAAGTGGTGGCTAAAGGAAGAAAAAGCCGTGGAAGTATATGGGATTAAATGAGAAATGGGGTTAAGAATGGAAGTACCAACTAAAGAGGAGAAATAGGATGAGAAACAGGAAAATGACCAAGAAGGATCTGGAGAGATGACTCAGTGGTTAAGGGCATATACTATTCTTCTAGAGGATCCAGATTCTGTACCCAGTAAGCACTTTGAATAGTTCACAACTACCTGTAACTCCAGCTCCAGGAGCTCTAACAGCATCATCTGGCCTCTTTGAGTATTTACAAAACATGGCACAACACAACACAACACAACACACACACACACACACACACACACACACAGACACATGATTTTAAAAATATATTTTTAAAAGAAAGTGGTCAGGAGGAAGCTTCAAAAGGAGTACACTTGGAAAGGGGAAATTTATTTAAAAAAAATGAGAATTTTATGAACCATGAGGAAGTCACTACTCAGATAGATGCTATGGAGAAAGTACTAGAAATGTAACCATGGGTTTACCAGAGCACTTTCATAAGGAAGTGAAGAGGAAGGAAGACAGAGGTGTGGGTGCCTTGAGGACAATAGGAGCTTAGTACATATTTATGTGAATGTGAGAAGGTGAGATAGAGACAGTGTGGCTACACATGGAATAAAGGAGAAACACTAGAGAAAAATGATGGTCAGAGAGTGTTTGTGTGGAGGTGGGGAAAGCAGAGAGTTCAGCATTTCCACAAATATCTCTCCCAGCAGCTGGCCCTGGCTACCCACCCCACATCAGCACCAGGGTAGAGTTTAGATAGAAACTCTGCTCCATGCATTCCTCAGCAGCAAGAGTCAAGTTCTAGCCTGTGCCTTCCCCATCACAGCACTTCCTGGGTGAGTTGTTAAGTATGCAGAGCATTCAGGGTTTCTGTTTACCAGGAGGCTGGGGTTGGAGAATGGAAAGAGCTGTCAGTAAACTGTGACAAAGGACCACAAACTTGTGAGTATCATTCAATCAACAAAATGAAAACCAAGCTCCTCTATTTTAATAGCATCCTCCATCTTCCTTAGGCCCATAACATGTGTAGCTTAGATTTGTTCCCTAAATCACCCAATCTATCACAATCATGCCAATTTCCTTGTGGGTGTAAAAGAAGGTATAGAAGGTAGAAGAGGGTAGACTGAAGGCTAGGGAAGGGCGAAGGGCCCAGAATAACCCTTTCCTACACCTTGATATTGTGTCTCTAGAATCAGGTTCAGAGCCACCATGCATGCTGTTTTTCCAACAATTGAAAGATACTTTATTGACTTTACAGTTTCTGTTTTAGACTACCAATTTAATGTTAAAATAAATTTGCCAGCCAAAGATTCTTACAAACTAACCCAGGGATGACTTATTCTCCCTCCTCCCCAGATCCCGGTGTTTACCAAGTGGGGGAGAATCCTTGTCTAAATATACATTATAACACAGAATTAAAGGGATGTGATATTTTAATTCACCTGCCTTCAAGCCTCACTTGTTCTCTGCTGGGCTAAGGTCTGTTCTGGGTCAGAGAGATTCCAGGTCAGTGGAAAATTAGATCATTTGAAGCAAGTGAGGAAATTGAGTGGATGATTTGGCTCTTTGCCAAATCACATGCCCACGAGACAAACTTAAACTAACCAGGACGGCATTAAGTCCTTTAAAATTGGTCGTTAAAGTACTCATGCTTTGCATCTGCCTGTCAAATACAGCAAGGGGATAGATTCCTCTAGGCTATTATGTTCTGAGGCAGCTTCTTGGGAGAAATGGTTGAACCCTCCATTAATACTAAATGATCAACTTGCTTCAAAGATCAACCAGTCTTTGATCCACTTCCAAGCCCAGAGACCCTGTTTGAGATTGAATGCATAACACTGGCATTCTGTTATTGGGCCAGTGAGACTAATTGCTGCCAACAGTATGCCATTGCTCCTGCCAAATTATGAGATACAATGGGCTTACAATTTTTCTTTCCTGGTCTCTCCAAATGTGTTATAAACCCATAGACTATCATAAAATATTTGAGAAAATTCTTTTCTTCCCTAACAGGCATTAGTGATCAATAATGTATCTCTTTCCATCTGGGCAATCACTTCTTTGGAGAGCAGCATGAAAGACAAATCTATATGTTATCAGAACAACTGGATGTACAAGACCATGTGGGCTTAGAACAGCTGGATGTACAGACCATGTGGGCTTAGAGTGGGTTTTGAAAGGTGGGCCCTTTGATGAGCACCTGGTAAGATCTTCATTTGGTGGTGATTCTTCAGGGTCACCTACTAAGACCCTTCCTCCCTACTCAGGCCTTTTGGAGATGAATCTTTCAAATTTCCTGAGACATAGGAAGATAAGGTATTTGGTGACCCATTACTACAACTAAGGATGCATCTGGCCAAAGACAACAGGTGAGTTGGTAAACAGAGTAAAGGAAAACAGCACAAGGTTTTCCCCAAGATGGATGTTATTGAACTCATTAAAGATTTACACAAAAGGATCAAGAGTTGTGTATCCAACATACAAATGTCCTCGACAAAGTCAAGAACTTCTGCTTTGATAGTATTTCCTCCAAACACCCCTAGTGGGTTAATCTGTCCTCCAGATCACCTAATCCATGACAAATGCACCAATTCCTTCATGGATATACCAGATGGGATGGAAGGTGGGGGTGGGGACAAGGAATGGGGGAAGGAACCTTGGTCATCTCATGTCTCTAGACTCATATTCAGAACTACTATTTGTACTGCTGACTCTCCTTGTTCTCAGGCCTCCAGACAGCAGATGTTGAAATTTCTCAACCTTCACAAATCCTGGGAACCTCACTACTTAAACAAATTTTAATTACATTTATTTATTTGTTCATGGGTGGAGGGTGCATGTATATTGCAGTATGGCTGTGGAGTTCAGAGGACAACTTGTACAAGTCAGTTCTTTCCTTCCACCAAATGGAGCCTGAGGATTGAAACTTAGGTTATGAGCTTCACAATAGGGAAGTGCCTTTATCTTCTGAGCCAGCTTGCTGTCCCCTTATTATTAAAAAAAAAAATCTCTTTATCTATACTACAATTGGTCTTGTGTCTTTGAAGAAGCTTGACTTGTAGAAGTCTTTTGCCATGATTTTCCTGGTCCCACAGTGTAGGGTACACAAGCACTTCCTGTATATTCCTATACTGCCACTATTCAGGAGAACCAGTAGGCTCTGCATGCTGACTATGATCTAAAATCCAAACATACACTTGTCCCTAGGGCTCTGATTGGTTTAGTGTCTTACGAACTGAACATGGCCACCAAGTGGTTTTCATACAGTGTACCATGTGGCCCAAATGTCTGCCTAGGTGAGGACAGGCTTGTTTTGTGGAACCTCCGAGAGCTGCATCCCTACCTCAACTATAGCAGTTGGGTTTTGATATACTTCTTGTACAGTGAAACTTTTGAAACTTTAATGTGACATTTCATTTTAGTAAAAACGTTCATAACTAGAAAGTATATGAACCTTTGAGGGGAAGACCTTAATGACTCATTTTCATCCTAATGTTTTAAGTTGATGATCTTAGTGCTGCTATTTGTTTGCTTGCTACATGGTCAAAGTTATTAGAAAATCAAGCACATATGTGAGCATACACAAAAGACAGAAGATATGTCAATAATTTTAAAGTAGGTAATTCAATGCTCATCATCTACTTGGAGTAGAATAGGGGATGCTGTCAGGAGCTGACATGTCTCAATATCTTAAGTTAAGAAAACATCTTTCAATGCCATATTCTACAGATCTCTTGAGGTTTTTGAAAACCACATATCTATCTCCTTATATTTGGATAAGCAAATGTTGCTTGTCTCTTAGCAACTTGATTTCTGATTAACTTAGAAAATAACTGTGATAGACTACCCTAGCACCTAACAAAATGACATGCTTGAATGACTATTAGTCTGCATTTCTTAATTATCCTAAACAATTTATGACAGTTGCTAACAAAAGGCAAAAATTTCACATTTCATTTTTAAGCATTACCTAGGTACAATACCTTAAAAAGAGTTAACCTTAATTTTGTATCAATATACAAAGATCAATACCAATGTAGACAAATATAATCTTAATTTTGTATCAATATACAAAGATCAATACCAATTTAGTCAAATATAATTTTAATTTTGTATCAATATACAAAGATATAAGAGCATATTCAATAATCTGCCTCTTTTTTATCATTCCTGTATTATCACCTTGTACAAACCTTAAGTCCAAGTGGATCAAAGACCTTAACATAAGCCCGGTCACACTAAATCTACTAGAAGAGAAAGTGGGAAAAACCCTCGAAATCATTGGCACAGGTGACAACTTCATGAACAGAACACCAACAGCTCAGGATCTAAGCCAACAAACAATAAATGGACCTCATGAAACTGAAAAGCTTCTTTAAGGCAAAAGACACTGTCATTCCAACAAAACGGCAGCCTACAGATTGGGAAAAAATCTTCACCAACCCCACTTCTGACAAAAGGCTCATATCCAAAATTTACAAAGAACTCAAGAAATTAAGTGCCAAGAAACCAAATAATCCAATTAAAAAATGGGGAAAAGAGCTAAACGGAGATTTCACAAAGGAGGAATTCCTAAAAGCCAAGAGACACTTGAAGAAATGCTCAGCATCCTTAATCATCAGAGAAATTCAACTCAAGACGACTCTAAGATTCCATCTCAAACCTGTCAGAATGGCTAAGATCAAAAGCTCAAATGACAGCACATGCTGGCAAGGGGGTGGAGAAACAGGAACCCTCCTCCATTGGTGGTGGGAGTGCAGGCTTGTGCAACTACTATGGAGGTCAGTCTGGCAATATCTTAGAAAACTTGGAATAGCTCTGCCTCGGGACCCAGCCATACCACTTCTGGGTATACATCCAAATGACTCCTCACCGAATCACAAGGAAGTTTCCTCATCTATGTTCATAGCAGCCTTATTTGTAATAGCTAGAAACTGGAAACAACCCAGATGTCCCTCAACTGAAGAATGGATTAAAAAACTATGATACATCTACACAATGGAATACTACTCAGCTATCAGAAACAAGGAAATTATGCAATCTGCAGTCAAATGGATGGAACTAGAAAAGCTCATCCTGAGTGAGCTAACCCAGATTCAGAAGGATGCACATGGCATCTATTCATTTATAGTCAGATTTTAGCTATATAGTACAGGATATCTATACTACAACCAACGCACCAAAGGGAACATGGACATAGACTTTTTTGTTTGTTTGTTTGCTTTGCTTTCTATCCCTGTCAATGAGACACTTTTCCCTAGTGGTGCTGCCTTGTAGGCCTCCAGTGTATGAGGAGGCTTTTGGCCCTCATATGACTGCTGAACTGGGGCAGGGGAATGTTATGTAGGGACACTCCACTCCAGAGGAGTGGGATGGAAGGGTCAGGGTGGGAGGGCGGGACTTGGACGGGTGGAAAGAGGACACTGTGATGGAGATGTAACCTGAAGCAATAAATAAATAAATTTTAAAAAGTTGGTAATTCTCTAAGTGATTGATGAATAACCTGTATTTTCTACTTGGGGTACTTAAGGTTTCTTTTAAATATACATTAAACTTAGGTGTAACCCAGCTGGAATCATCTTACTATTTTGTTGACTTGCTTCAATGGTCTTCACCAAGCAGACCATCCCTGACCGAGTCTTATGAGTAAACAGCTCTGTGTTCACAATCACCTATGTTTGTGTCTGAGCATTTGCTCACAATGTCGTTCCTACTCATCATGGCAAGTCCAAGAGCTCCTGTGTGCCACAAGTGTTAATTGTGCTCATGTTAAATTCTTATTTATGATTTTTGTCTCACATTCACTTTCTTAAATGATCACTTTTCTTTTGGAGTATCTTTCATTCAGAGAAAACAGTCCAAAGGTTCAAAAGTCAAAGCTAACTTATGAGAACATTTGAAGTGGATTTTTTTTGGACAAATGGGAAACAATACCACAAAACTTCATCTATAGAACCTAAAATTATTTTTATACACAGCATCTTATGGGAGATAACTCAACATCCCTCATGTGATTGTATTTTCCAGGTAGATTTAATCAAAATTCTGGATCTTACCACAGGGCAGAAATCTAAATCTTTTCTTGTTTCATACCTTATGATAAATGTTTTTTTAAATAGAGAACATTTATCCTCAAATTTCACTCAGTTGAATTTCTCCTAGAACTTGTTTCTTTTAATATTTAGTCATAGAATTATTTAAAATTGTCTATATTTAGCATCCATGATTAAAACAGTACCTCAAAACACCAGCACTGCCTCAAAAAGAATAAACTTTTTTATTGCTGCTGTTGTTGATATGAGTTGTGTTCTTCTTCCTCTTCCTCTTCTTTTGTTTTTACCTTTTTTGAGACAGGGTTCCTCTGTGCAGCTCTGGTGTCCTTACACGATCCCTGTAGACCAGGCTGGCCTCAAACTCAGATATCCCCCTCCTCTGGCTCCTGAGTGCTGGGATTAAAGGCATGCATCACCACTGTCTGGCTGCTGTTGGCATGTTTTTTAAAAGCATTCATTTAAGAAAAAGTAAAATCTGTAGAACAAAAATAGTCAAAAACTCTCTCCTCTTGCTCTTTATATGATTTCAATTTCAAGACTTTGTAATAGTGCCCTTTTCAAACTAGGAAAAATGTGGGGGAAAGGCCCTTTTATCATGATTAGGGGAGCAATCTTCTATCTGTACTCGGTGCTGTCTACAACTCTGATGCCAAATGCCACTGGTGAATATCTTGGCAGTACTTAATCATGGCTGTGGACACACACATTTTTGGTTAACCTTTTCTTTCCAACCTCACAGGATGGATCACTGTCATCAGAAGCAGTGTGTAGGGGTGCTCATTTGAAAAGGTGACTCAGGAGCAGAATCAGTCTGAGTGAAGGCTTTCATCCTTGGGCTTATATCTTTATCTACCACCATATGCAAACATATCTGTCTGTCTGTGTATGTTCTTACTGTGCTGCAGAACCCCAGGGGTAATGGGACTTTATTTACTCATCACTGTGGATCTTATGTCACTCAACCAAGAAATAAAATAACAACTGAGACATTGAATTAAATACCATCATTTGCCACTAGCTTAAAGACTCACATCCAAGATAACTTCCTAATACTATTAGTACCATTACTGATTCGATGGACTGGAATAAATATAGTCCCAAGAAATCGCCACAATAAAAGACTACCAGACTACAACAGACTTTATTATTTTATCATATGACCTATCTCACTCCCATTACAGATTAGAAGATAACACTCAGTTATACTAAGTGTCTGGTCTTCAAGAACCAACTGAGAACTGAGTCTGGGATCATCTGAAGATGGAACAGTGGTTATGCAGTGCTCTACATGAGATTCAGGGAAAACACTCATCAGTGTCCTGTATGGATCCAAATGTGTCTTAGCTTTATATAGTTATTTTATTTATATAATTATTCTTTCTAAATTTTGGATATTATGGGCTACTTTTAAAATAAGGCATTAATTTATTATTTTAATATTTCCTTACAAAACCATGGGTGTTGCTAGTGTGCTAGATAACATAAACAAAGGGCGTTATTTATGTTTTCTACCACTTGTACTAATTAATACAATAAGGAATTTGTGAGGGTTATATCTACACAAGAAGTATGCTCATAAATAATTATTTTAAAGCAAAATAACTTTTCCAAGCCAACAAACTACTGTGTGAACATAGACAGTGATAAAACAACCTGTGGGTTTGCAATAATTCTTTGTGCATGGACACCCTCTGGCAGCATTCTAGAACATGGTGCATGAGATCTCTTTTTCTTACCCAGAACCTAGCCTTCAAATATTCTGCTAGTATTGTCAGCTACTGGAACCAGACTGATTTTTAACTTTAGATCTTAATAGGAGCATGTGATGAGTTTTGCCTGTTGGGATCTGTCCCATAAAACTGTATAAAATTTGAAATTCTAAACTTGTGCCTAGAAGAACAAATGAACAAACAAATTAAAGAATCTGTAGAAAGAATGTTGGTGTGCTAGTAAGTTTTATGTTGCTGTGACAGGGAACCTAAACAACAGCTTAAGGAAAGTTATTCTCTTTCAGAGGGTTTCAGCCCATCATGGTGAGGAAGGCAGAGTGAAGTTTGTGGCTGTGGGAGTGTGTGCTGTTTACTTCATGATAAACCATGAAACAGCGAGTACACAAGCAATATCAAGGGCTGACTATGCTTTTCAAAGGCCTGCCCTTTGCGACCTGCTACTGGCAGAGAGGACACACTCCCTAAAACACTGATTGTCCATCTTCCTAATGCTGCTTACCCCTTTAATACACTTCCCCATGTTGTGGTAATCCTGAAACTTTAAATTATCTTCATTGCTCCTCCATAATTCCAATTTTGCTACTGTTATGAATCATGTAAATATCTGTTATGCAGGATGTCTGATATAAGACCTTGTGAAAGAGTCATCCAATCCCATAAGGCCTTGTGACCCCAGTTTGAGAACCACTGTCCTAAAGGTTCCATAGTCTCCTAAGAACAGCACCACCTGATGGAGAGAAAGTGCTCAAAACATAAGCCTGTGAGGTACATCATATATCTAAACCACACAATAGGTTCACTGTGGAGTATGAGAGAGAAGGGACGACCACAAATGCTAGCTCAGTGACTACAAAGTAGAGAAATCAATGTCATATAACAAAATCTTACTTGAAGGGGAGAAAAGCTAATGAGAAACTGAAGCAAAACAGCTCTCAGGAGTTTGGGCAAGGATATCATTTCTATTCTATAACTGTTTCTGATTGAATTTGCGGCTTTTTCAGTGAGGGGAATAATGACACTACCCCCCCCCCCCGCCGCAAAGGTGTTTCTAGGTCAGTGTAAACATCATCTTATTTGGAAAATAAGGGGATATTGTGGATCTAATTATATTAAGGATCTGGAGATGAAATCATTCTAGATTACATCAGTGCGCCGTGTGTCAAAGGTCCTTGTAGGAGACAAGAGAACAGATGACAAACACATGAAAGAGTGATGATACCCAGATGAAGACTGGGGACAAAAAATGCCCCCCACTAATAAGAAGATGAGAAGGACAGGGAAGGACCCTCCCCACAGGCTCCAGGGGACATGTGGCCCTGCCCACATGCTGAGTTTTGTACTTGTAGATTGGGAACTGTGATACAACAAGTTTGTGCTCTTCTGAGACACCAACTTCATGGTGATTTGCTGGTAGCCCAAGAAAGCTCAACAAAATGTGAATAATATTTGTAAAAATTCCAGAGGAAAATGACCACTGTGGGTCATTGTCCTCAGTAGCGGAAGTGTATTGGAACAAGTTAGAATACTAAAAGTGACAATGTGACCTCCCCAAAGGCCACTCTCAATTTCTTGGGCAAACAGGAAAGAAGTCAATGTAATTCTTAGAGTGGAAGAACAATGGGCATGTAAATAGACACAGGGTCTGGAAAGCCTGGCCAACCCACTGCCAGAAGTGTTTGAAGAAACTGTAGTCCTCTCATATGACTATAGAAGCTGCATATAGGAACATCTTAACCTACAAAATACGTGAGCATAGACACCAAAGTGCCCTAAGCTGATACTGCTGAAGAATGCCCAAGACAGAGATTAGAATGAAGCCCTGGGACTCTGAGGAAGCTCTAGAAGACTGTCACAGAAAACTCAGAGAAACTCCATTTAAGAACACAAAGGGAGCCCTATGATGGCTGGTCATGCCTTTAATTCCAGCACTCAGGAGGCAGAGGCAGAAGGATCTCTGTGAGTTCTAGGATAGCCAGGGCTACACAGACAAACCCTGTCTTGAAAAACAAAATAAATTGGATGATTTCATGGTTTCTGATGGCTGAGTGGCATTCCATTGTGTAGATGTACCAAAGTTCTTTTTGTCCATTCCTCAGTTGAGGGACATCTGGGTTATTTCCAGTTTCTAGCTATTACAAATAAGGCTGCTATGAACATAGATAAGGGAACGTCCTTGTGGTTTGGTGAGGAATCATTTGGATGCATACCCAGAAGTGGTATGGCTGGGTCTTAAGGTAGAGCTATTCCAAATTTTCTAAGATATCACCAGACTCATTTCCATAGTGGTTGTACAAGCTTACACTCCCACAAGCAATGGAGGACTGTTTCCCTTTCTCCACAACGTCGCCAGCATGTGCTATCATTTGAGCTTTTGATCTTAGCCATTCTGACAGGTGTAAGTTGAAATCTCAAAGTCGTCTTGAGTTGCATTTCTCTGATGATTAAGGATGATGAACATTTCTTCAAGTGTCAGTCAGCCATTAGAGATTCCTCCTTTGTGAATTCTTTGTTTAGCTCAGTTACCCATTTTAAAAATATTTATTTATTACTTCAGGTTACATCTCCATCATAGTGTCCTCTTTCCACCCATCCTAGTCCCACCCTCCCAATCTCTACCCCCTGTCCCTTTCATCCCACTCCTGTGGAGTGGAATATCCCTACATAACAGTCCCCCAACTTAGATCAGCAATCATATGAGGGCCAAGAGACTCCTCATATACTGGGGGTCTACAAGGCAGCACCACTAGGGCAAAGTGTCTCATTGACAGGAAAAAAGTCTATGTTCCTGTTCCTTTTGGTGCATTGGTTGTAGTATACTTATCCTGTACTATATGGCTGAAATCCGATTATAAGTGAATAGATGCCATGTGCATCCTTCTGAGTCTGGGTTAGCTCACTCAGGATGAGCTTCTCTAGTTCCATCCATTTGGCTGAAAATTGCATGATTTCTTTGTTTCTGATAGCTGGGAAGTATTCCATTATGTAGATGTACCACAGTTTTTTAAAATCCATTACTTGGTTGAGGGACATCTGGGTTGTTTCCAGTTTCTAGCTATTACAAATAAGGCTGCTACAAACATAGATGAGGAAACATCCTTGTGATTTGGTGAGGAATCATTTGGATGTATACCCAGAAGTGGTATGGCTGGGTTCCAAGACAGAGCTATTCCAGGTTTTCTAAGATATCGCCACACTGACCTCCATAGTGGTTGCACAAGCCTGCACTCCCACCACCAATGGAGGAGGCTTCCCCTTTCTCCACACCCTCGCCAGCATGTGCTGTCATTTGAGCTTTTGATCTTAGCCATTCTGACAGGTGTGAGATGGAATCTCAGAGTTGTCTTAAATTGCATTTTTCTGATGACTAAGGATGCTGAGCATTTCTTCAAGTGTCTCTCAGCCATTAGGGATTCCTCCTTTGTGAATTCTCTATTTAGCTCTGTTCCCCATTTTTTGATTGGATTATTTGGTTTCTTGGCATTTAATTTCTTGAATTCTTTGTAAATTTTGGGTATTAGCCCTCTGTCAGATGTGGGGTTGGGGAAGATTTTTTTCCCAATCTGTAGGCAGCTGTTTTGTTCAAATGACAGTGTCTTTTGCCTTACAGAAGCTTTTCAGTTTCATGAGGTCCCATTTTTTGATTGTTGGTCTGAGATACTGAGCTGTTGGTGTTCTGATCAAGAAGTTGTCCCTGTGCCAATGAGTTTGAAGGTTTTTCCCACTTTCTCTTCTAATAGATTTAGTGTGTCAGGCCTTATGTCCAAGTGGACCAATTTTCACTTGGAGTTTGCTGCCTGAATAGCCAGGTTCAACTTGAAGAACAGTATTGGGAGAAACAAAGAACATGTGTGGGTAGTAGTCTACCCTGACTCTATCTGAACCTCACCTAGAAATAAATAATGCTATCTTTATTTTTTTTAATAATTTTATACTGGAGGTCAATGAATTTTGATCATATTCTCCCACCTACTGCATCAAAGGAGAATGAGATAATATGAATTAGCTGACTTTTAAATGCGAAATAACTGTTGTCTGGTTCAAGATCTAATAAATCTGAATTCATTTTAGTTCTGTGTTATTAGTGATTCTTATATCACCTAGAATTATCAGAACTACTTACTCTTCATACTAAAGCAACCAATAGACATCTATTATTATTTTCACAAGAGTAAGTTGCAACTATCTCTCATTTTTTTCCAGCAACCCATTTTGAATTCTCACATGCCCAAGTAACAGATAATGTCTTAGCTGATTTTTAAATATAAAACAAAATTTCTCAAACCTCCAGAAAACAAAGGTGCTTTGTAGAACTCTACAGAATTCTTTTAACTGTTGCTATTGTTACCACACATAGCAAATATGATTCTTGGAGTGCTTTTGAAATGTGATCACCATTGACACTTCAGGAAAACAAAACAAAAGCCAAACAACATCAAACAACTACCCAATCTAATTCCTGTAAGGTGTGCTGGAGACACTGAATATGCTAATCCAAATAGGGGTAATAATCAGAACAGATGCTGAAGCTAGACAGACATACACAGATCAAGCTGGGAAAAGGAGACAATGGAATAAAATGATATAAGATACACAGTAGAGAGAAGGCTACAGTTGGTGGGCAAAGGAGTCCTGACCTGTCAGTGTTCAAAGCTGCTGGGCAGGCAGAAGCTAATAACTCAAAGCCAGTATTGGATCAGATTTTCTTCCATTTCTTGAATTGTACCACAATTATAAACTGGAGAAGAAACACAACTGTGTTCCAGGTTGTGGGGTGGTTAGCACTTTGTGTTACAGAATGACTCAGAAAAAGAAACTCATGGAAAGAAAGATTATGGAGGGTTTGATGGTAACCCATGGCAAGAGTCTCCCAAGTATTTGTTCAGTTTTAATATATTCTCTTAAAAACTGATGTGTGGGGATCCAAGATGGTGGCAGCCCGCATGGACCCATTTTGAATGCCATGAAAACAGCTATAATGCCACAGAGTTATAAGACGCTGAGCAATAATCTGAGTGGCAGGAACCCACTGGATTTCACCCAGCGACCCAGGGACCATTAAAAAGTCCCTGGACAGGTCTCTCCTTCCCTCTCTTGGACACTCAGAAAAACAGACCAGCAGGAACCGTGGAAGATGCTGAATCCAGGAATTAGGAATCGTCAGCAGGAGAGGGTCAAGGTAAGAGCCACTCAAATACCCAGCAGGTAGCTCCAAACCCCAGACAGGGTTACTCACCAGCCTCCTGGGCTCCCAGATCCCAAACAGGCTTTCCAGCTATTTAGCAAAGGGTTGGCAGAGCTGTGGGAGCAGGATAAACTTTGAGTGGAACCACAGCTCGATCTGAGCGGCGAGGCCATGGCTGGTGGGTCCACAGTGGCATTTTGGAAAGCACAGGCATATTTGTGCTTCCCCAGAGGGGTGCTGGACATACAGACAGGCCCCTCTATTAGATTTATGGTCACTGGGAAGAACACTGCAGCTGGACAGAGCAGCAGGATACGCTTCCGGCAGCAGGTTACGCTGCAGCTCCACTGCAGTGTACCAGAACTTGGAAGACAGTGGCCCCAATTGCCAGTATCCAAAGTCAGCTCCACACAGACATAGGTGGAGTGGTGAGAGAGGCAGAAAGGCAGGCAGCCGGGTTGGAAGGCACATTTGTTCTCCACAGGGTCCAAGCCCTGAGCAGATTGTGGGGTTAATATCAGACTCTTTTGCTAGCGTTGGCCTTCCAGCGGGAAACCACAGCTTCAGCATATATAGTTCCACCCCTGGAACAGTGAGGTTTTGGCCTGGGGGGCACTGCTGAGTGACTCTCCTTAAGGGTGTGGAGTCGGGTACTTTCAGGACTCCAGCTGATGGACTCATCCTCCAAACTTGGGACATCCAGAGTCCACAGCATCTGTGCCTGGACACACAGGACCATACCAACAGAGCTGCTACATGCTGAATACCCAGTGTGCAACATAGAAAGCTCTGACTTGTGAGCAGTGAAACAATCCTGGGCCATTCTTCATTGCCTGGAAGTGGGCTGCACCAGCTCACAGTGCTTCTGGCTACTAGATGCACATTGACCCTGAGAACCCCCTGAAAGCAGCTGGGGAGGACTACAAACACGGTCCCAACACATAAGCTGCAAGGGAGCTATAACCCCACCCAACAGTCTGCGGCCTACCAACTTGCGCTGTCATCTATACAAAGATCAGTTAGATCCCAGGAACCTACAGGAACACATCCTACCACAACCCCTCACCTGAGTCCCCAAATGGGACAAAACAGGAAGGGGTGAGCTCTGGGAGACACACTGAGAACCTCCACACAAGACCCCATCCAGCCTGTGGAAAGCTACAAATCACCAAGCAATACGACTGCTACATTAAAGCACCCCCCTTGGCACCAAGCCCAGAATGCACCAGGAACAAACAACTAAGAACAATCTAATGGCTAAAGGTGAGCAAAAAAAACAGAACCAACAAAAGTCAGGGAAATATGACTCCAACAAAATGCAACTATGCTAGTACAGTAAACTCTGACCACTTTACCACAGCTGAAACACATGAAAATGATGACAATTCTACAATCTGGAAAGTGATAGAGTCCTTTCAAGAACAATTTAAATCTATGAAGGAATTCAAAGAGTCCACAATTTTACAAGCAAAAGCAACAGAGAATACCATTAGAGAGCTCCAAGACAAAGTGGCTCAACTTGAACAGGAAAGAGAAAAGGCAATGAAGGATTTAAAGGATATGAAAGATTTCCAGGAAAAGACAAGCCAATTGGAGCAGGAAATGTATAAAATGAATAAAATATTTCAAGACATGAAACTGGAAGAGGAAGCAATAAAGAAAACACAGTCAGAGATAAGAGTGGAAGTGGAGAATCAAGGGAAGAGAATAGGAACTAAAGACATGAGTATCAAAAATAGGATACAGGAGATGGAAGACAGGATCTCAGGCATGGAAGATTTGATGGAAGAAAGCAATACAACAACCAAAGAAAATGAGAAAGCTAAAAAAGTTCTCACCCATAACATCCAAGAAATCAAGGACTCAATGAAAAGATGGAACCTAAGAATTATAGGCATAGAGGAAGGAGAAGGCTCCCGACTCCAAGGTCCAGGAAACATCTTCAACAAAATCATAGAAGAAAACTTCCCAAACCTAAAGAAAGAGATGCCAATAAAATTCCAAGAGTCTTAAAGAACACCAAACAGTTGAAATCAGAAAAGAAATTCCTCTCCCCACATAATAATTGAAACTCCAAATGTACAGAACAAAGAAAGAATATTAAAAGTCGGAAGAGAAAAAGGTCAAGTAACATATAATGGAAGACCCATCAGAATTATACCTAACTTCTCCGCAGAAACTTTAAAACCCAAAAGGGCCTGGAAAGATGTCCTACATGCCCTGAGAGACCATAGGTGCCCAGCCAGACTATTATACCCAGAAAAACTCTCTATCAACACAGATAGAGAAAACAAGATATTCCATGACAAGATCAAATTTAAACAATATCAACCCACAAATCCAGCCCTACAAAATATCCAAGAAGGAAAATTCCAACCCAGAGAAGATAACTACACCCAAGAAAACAGAGGAAACAGAAAAATCCATGGCACCTAAACCAAAAGAAACACAGGACCACCACCTACACCAAAATAATGGGAAATAATAACCTATGGTCACTAATATCCATCAACATCAATGGACTCAACTCCCCAATAAAAAGACACAGGCTTACAGATTGGATCCATAAACAAGACCCATCACTTTGCTGCATGCAAGAAACACATCTCACAAACAAAGATAGATGCTACCTTAGAGTAAAGGGCTGGGAAAAGATTTTCCAAGCAAATGGACCCAGGAAGCAACCCTAATATCAAACAAAATAGACTTTCAACTGAAGTTAATGAAAAAAAGATAAAGAAGGGCATTACATACTTGTTAAAGAAAATATTCATCAAGAGGACATATCAATATTGAATATCTATGCCCCAAATTCAAGGGCACCTACATTTGTAAAAGAAACTCTTCTAAAACTTAAATTACACATCAATCCCCACACATTAGTAGTGGGAGACTTCAACACCCCACTCATAACAAGGGATAGATCATCAAGACAAAAACCAAACAGAGAAATAATGAGTCTAACAGAGCTCATGAACCAAATGGACCTAACACATATCTACAGAATGTTTCACCCAAACACAAAAGAATACACCTTCTTCTCAGCACCGCACAGAACCTTCTCCAAAATCAACCATATAGTCAGACACAGAGAAAGCCTGAACAGATACAGGAAAATTGAAATAATCCCTTGTATCTTATCAGCCCACCATGGAAAAAAGCTGGACTTCAACAACAACAGAAACAACAAAAAGCCTACACACACATGGAAATTGAACAACTCTTTACTGGATGATTACTGGGTCAGGGAATAAATTAACAAGGTAATCAAAGACTTCTTAAAATCTATCAAAAATGAAGGAACAACATACACAAACCTATGGGACACAATGAAAGCTGTGCTATGAGGAAAGTTCAGAGCACTACGTGCCTTCAAAAGGAAAATTGTGACAGCTCATATTAGCAAATTAACAGCAGAACTGGAAGAGCTAGAAAAAAAAAGAAGCAAACACTACCAATAGGAGCAGAAGGCAGGAAATCATCAAACTTAGGACTCAAATCAACAACTTAGAAACAAAAATAACGACACAAAAAAAATCAATGAAACCAAGAGTTGGTTCTTTCAGAAAATCAACAAAATAGACAAACTCTTTGCCAAATTAACTAAAAGGCAGAGGGGAAAAACCCAAATCAACAAAATCAGAAATGAAAAGACAGAAATAACAACAGACATTGAGGAAATCCAGAGAATATTTGGGTCCTACTTAAAAATCTATACTCCACCAAATTTGAAGACTTAAGCAAAATGGACAATTTTATTGATAGATTCCACCAACTAAAGCTAAATCAAGATCAGATTAACAGATTAAATAGCCCAATAACCCCTAAGGAAATAGAAACAGTCATTAAAAATCTCCCTACCAAAAAAGCCCAGGGCCAGATGGTTTCAGCACAGAATTCTACCAGACCTTCAAAGAAGAGCTAATACCAATACTCTTCAGACTCTTCCACAAAAGAGAATCAGAAAGAACACTTGCAAACTCATTCTATGAGGCCACAGTCACCCTGATTCCTGAACCACACAAAGACCCAACAAAGAAAGAGAACTTCAGACCAATCTCCCTCATGAACATAGATGCAAAAATACTTAATAAAGTACTAGCAAACTGAATACAAGAACACATCAAAAGTATCATACACCATGATCAAGTAGGCTTCATCCCAGGAATGCAGGGATGGTTCAACATATGAAAATCCATCAACATAATTCACTGTATAAACAAGAGAAAGAAAAAAACTACATGATTAACCTTGCTAGATGCGGAAAAGGCATTTGACAAAATCCAACACCCCTTCATGCTAAAAGTCCTGGAGAGAACAGGCATACAAGGATCATACCTAGAAATAATAAAGGCAATATACAGCAAGCCAGTAGCCAACATCAAATTAAATGGAGAGAAACTTGAAGCATTTCCTCTAAACTCAGGGATGAGACAAGGATGTCCACTTTCGCCATGTCTCTTCAATATAGTACTTGAAGTTCTTGCTAGAGCAATAAGACAACTAAAGGAGATCAAGGAGATACAAATTGGAAATGAAGAAATCAAATTATCCCTATTTGCAGACGATATGATAATATACATAAGTGACCCCAAAAATTCCACCAGAGAACTCTTACACCTGATAAACACCTTCAGCAACGTGGCTGGATACAAAATTAATTAAAAAACTCAGAAGCCCTTCTTTATACAAAAAATAAATGGGCTGAGAAAGAAATCAGGGAAATAACTCCCTTCACAATAGCCACAAACAACATAAAATACCTGGGGGTAACTCTAACCAAGCAAGTAAAGGACCTGTACAACAAGAACTTCAAACCTTTGAAGAAAGAAATTGAAGAGGCCTTTAGAAGATGGAAAGATCTCCCATGCTCCTGGATAGGTAGGATCAAAATAATAAAAATGGCCATTCTACTAAAAGCAATATACAGATTCAATGCAATTCCTATCATAATACAAACACAATTGTTTATAGACATGGAAAAGCAATTCTCAATTTTATATGGAACAACAAAAAACCCAGAATAGCTAAATCAATCCTATACAATAAAAAAACATCTGGAGGTATCACCATCCCAGATTTCAAGGTGTACTACAGAGAAACAGTAATAAAAACAGCATGGTACTTATATAGAAACAGACCAGTGGATCAATGGAATCGAATTGAAGACCCAGAAATGAACCCACACCTACGGCCACCTAATTTTTGACAAAGAACCCAAAACCGCACAATGGAAAAAGGACAGCATCTTCAACAAATGGTGCTGGTCCAACTGGATGTCCACATAAAAGAATAAAATTAGACCCATACTTATCACCTTGTACAAAACTTAAGTCCAAGTGGATCAAAGACCTTAACATAAGGCCAGTCACACTAAATCTACTAGAAGAGAAAGTAGCAAAAACCCTCAAACTCATTGGCACTGGTGACAACTTCCTGAACAGAACACCAAAAGCTCAGGACCTAAGACCAACAATCAATAAATGGGTCTTCATGAAACTGCAAAGTTTCTGTAAGGCAAAAGACACTGTCATTTGAACAAAACAGCTGCCTACAGATTGGGAAAAAAATCTTCACCAACCCCACATCTGACAGAAGTATAATACCCAAAATTTACAAAGAATTCAAGAAAGTAAATGCTAAAAAAAAAAAAAAAACAAATAATCCAATCAAAAGATGGGGAAAAGAGCTAAACAGAGAATGCACAAAGGAGGTATTCCTAAAGGCTGAGAGACACTTGAAGAAATGCTTAGCATCCTTAATCATCAGAGAAATGCAACTCAAGACTATTCTAAGATTCCATCTCACACCTGTCAGAATGGCTAAGATCAAAAGCTCAAATGACAGCACATGCTGGCGAGGTTGTGGAGAAAGGGGAACTCTCATGCATTGCTGGTGGGAGTGAAAGTTTGTGCAACCACTATGGAGGTCAGTCTGGTGATATCTTAGAGAACTTGGAATAGCTCTGCCTTGGAACCCAGTCATACCACTTCTGGGTATACATCCAAATGACTCCTCACTGAATCACAAGAAGTTTCCTCATCTATGTTCATAGCAGCCTTATTTGTAGTAGCTAGAAACTGGAAACAACCCCGATGTCCCCCAACCGAAGAATGGTTTAAAAAACTGTGTTACATCTACACAATGGAATATTACTCAACACCAGAAACAAGGAAATTATGCAATTTGCAGTCAAATGGATGGAACTAGAGAAGCTCATCCTGAGTGAGCTAACCCAGACTCAGAAGGATGCACACGGCATCTATTCATTTATAGTCAGATATTAGCCATATAATTCAGGATATCTATAGTACAACCAATGCACCAAAGGGAACATGGACATAGACATTTTTTTCTCCCTGTCAATGAGACACTTTTTCCTTGTGGTACTCCTTTGTAGACCCCCAATGTATGAGGAGGTTCTTGGCCTTCATGTGACTGCTGAACTGGGGCTGGGGGGCTGTTATGTAGGGACACTCCACTCCAGAGTAGTGGGATGGAAGGGTTAGGGGGTAGAGGGTGGGAGGGTGAGGGTGGGAGTGGGAGGGGTGAAAAGAGGACACTATAATGGAGATGTACCCTGAAGCAATAAATAAATAAATAAAAACATGTGCTTACAGAGACTGAAATGGTAACAAAGAAGAAGAAGAAGAAGAAGAAGAAGAAGAAGAAGAAGAAGAAGAA
>CAJQZJ010032812.1:1175214-1210026 GCA_907164525.1 Lophiomys imhausi
AAGAAGAAGAAGAAGAAGAAGAAGAAGAAGAAGAAGAAGAAGAAGAAGAAGAAGAAGAAGAAGAAGAAGAAAGCTTAGACTAGACTTAGATCTCCCTATATAAATGTAAGTGACAGGTAACTTTGGCATCATACAAATCCTTTAGCAACTGGGGGGCAGTCTCATTGATAGACTTTGTTATCTGTTAGTGGGACACTTTAAGTTAGCTGAGCTGCCATGTCTGTCCCCAGAGTAAGAGGAAGCTCTTAGCCCTCATGTGACTGATGAACTGAGGGGGGCTGATATGTGGGGGACCCTCATACTGGAGGAGATGGACAGATGAGAGAGGGAGTGGAAGGTGGGAGGGGGTGAGACATGGAGGGGAGAAGGGTGGGGGCTGTGATGGAGATGTAAATTGAATTAATAAATAAATGTTATAAAAATGATGTGCATATGTTTGTGTGAAGGTATGTGTATATGAATGCAGGTGCCCAAGGGGGGTAGAAAGTGGAGTTATAGGAAGTTGTGAGCTGATGGATGTGGGTGCTGTGACCCAAGCTCCTCCCTACTGTAAGAGTATCATGATCTTATAAGCACAGAGCCATCTCTCCAGCCTCCTTCTCCAGGTTTTATATTCTAGGAGTCCCAATGCCTATTATTTGAGTTGCTTCCTGAGCTACAGAAGATGTCAAGTTTCCATATATTTGGGAATAGAAGACCTTATAGTTCCAACTAAGCCTCTAGTAGAAGTAGAGGCTCTCCGATAAATTGTATACATCATATGCTAGTCCAACATTAGCTGAAACAATTACTTTATAAGCATCTTCAAGTGTCTACTGTGTCCCAGGCCCTAGTGTATAACTGTATAACTGTAAGCAATATTGTCTCCACATAATATCAAATTAGCATCTAAATAATTATTCTTTAATTTTTTTTCAACACAGGGTTTCTTTGTAGCTCTGGGTTCTGGCTCTCCTGGAACTTGCTTTGTAGAACAGGTGACCTCAAACTCTGAGATTCACCTGCCTCTGTCTTCTGAGTGCTGGGATTAAAGGTGTGTGCCATCATGCCTGACCCTAAATATGGATTCTTATCCCCATGGATTAATGCAGCTCTCATGACTCATAAGAAGATTATTTTTGCAGTGTATCTTGGCTAATATGGAAATTCATAACTGGTGAAAGTACAGAGTATATGTGCCTGTGGAGTGATAAGCCATAAATGATACACCTAATTCACAGTTCCTCTCTCTCAAGGCTCAGGAAACATCATAGAAAAAGGTATTGGAAGACTTTAAGAACCATAGGTTGGGGATGACTGCTGTATAATAGTGTCTTCTGGATATGACAGGGACATTGCATTCCTGAATTCACAGTAGACATGGTTGCCTACACAAGATATGTACAAGATCAAACCAGACATCACTCCAAAATAGATAGGGGAGGGGCTCATGTGGGTCCATTCCCAGCTGAGAGCTATGAACAGTTAGTTGATGGCTATTGGAGGAGGGAGAGTTAGTTTTCCTCAGGATTATGGCCCATAGTAGATTTCTCAAGCTCCTAGGATGGTCCTACACACATGGATATATATGAGTAGCACTAATTGGACTTAGTTAGTTATATGAAATAAAAAGGAGAGGGCATGAAATAGCTAGGGAGTCCAAGAGAGGTTGAGAGGTAGCATAGTATGCATATGAGTCTGTTTGCATTCTTCTACATGTAGATATCCAGTTAGACCAGGACCATTTGTTGAAGATGCTTTTCTTTTCCCATTGTATGATTTTGGCTTCTTTGTAAAAAATCAAGTGTCCTTAGATGTGTTGGTTTATTTCCGGGTCTCTGATTCAATTCCATTGATTGCCCTGTTAATATGCCAATATCATGCAGTTTTTTAGTACCATTGCTCTGTAGTACCACTTGAAATCAGGGATAGTGAAACCTCTAGAAGTTCTTTTATTGTACAAGATTGTTTTAGCTATTGTGAGTTTTTTTTTTGTTTTTCCATATGAGGTTGATAATTTTTCTTTCAAGATCTTTAAAGATATGTGTTGGTGTTTTGATGGGAATTGCATTGAATTTATATATTAATTTTAGTAATATTTATTAGCATGCACAAAACTCAAGTCCAAGTGTATTAAAGACCTCAACGTATAACCAGATGCACTAAATCTAATAGCAGAGAAAGTGGACAAAAGCCTTGAACTCATTGCTGCAGGAGACAGTTTCCTGAACAGGACACCAACAGCTCAGGCACTAAGATCAACAATTAATAAAAGGGACCTCATGAAACTGAAAAGCTTCTGTAAGGCAAAGGACACTGTCAATAGAAGAAAATGGCAACCCACAGATTGGGAAAAAATCTTTACCAACCCTACATCCAACAGAGGGCTAATATCGAAAATTTATGAAGAACTCAAGAAATTAAACACCAACAAACCAAATAATCCAATCAAAAAAATGGGGCACCAAGCTAAACTGAGAATTTATAACAGAGGAATCCCTAATGGAAAAGAAGCACTTAAAGAGATGCTCAATGTCCTTAGTTATCAGGGAAATGCAACCCAAAAGGACTCTGAGATTCCATCTTACACACCTCAGAATGGCTAAGATCAAAACCTAAAGTGATAGCACATGCTGGTGAGGATGCATTGAAAGGGGAAAATTCCTCTATTGCTGGTGGGAGTGCAAACTTGTACAGTCACTTTGGAAATCAATCTGGCAGTTTCTCAGAAAATTGGGAATTTATCTACCTCAAGACTCAACTATACCACCCCTGGGCATACACCCAAAAGAAGCTCTACCAAACCACAAGGACATTTGCTCAACTATGTTCATACTAGCTTCTCCCCCATCTATTTACCCATATTTTACTTACTTTTAATTAACATTTATTTATTAATTTAAGTTACATCTCAATCACAGTCCCCTCCCTCCTCTCCTCCCAGTTCTTCCCTCATACTCTCTACCCTCTCTCCTACCTACCCTTCTCTGGTGTGGGGGGCACCCACATATCAGCCTCTCTCACTTTATCAGTCACATGAGGGCTAAGAGCTTCCTCTTTCTCTGGGGCCTGACATGGCAGCTCAGCTAAGGTAAAGTGTACCACTACGAGGTAACAAAGTCCATGACTGTGACCTCACCTCTCACTTGCTAGAGGATCTGTATAAAGACCAAGTTACCCATCCTCTGTATTCATATAGGGAAGTCTAGGTCTAGTCTAAACTCCTTTCTTCATTTTTTGGTTAGTGTTTCAGTCTCTTTAAGTCTCCAGGGGCCTTGCTAAGTTGGCGCTGTTGATCTTCATGTGTTGTTCTTGTCCCCTCTGTGTCTCTCTATTCCTCCTCCCTCTCTTATACTGGACTTCCAGAGCTCCACCTAATGCTTGACTGTATGTCTCAGCATCCGTTTTGATCTGCTACTGGGTAGAATTTCTTGTAGGATAGTTATGCTAGGTTCCTGTTCCTTTGGGTCTGTGGGTTGTAGGATAGTTATCCTGTACTATATGGCTAACATACAGTTATAAGTGAATATATACCATGGTATCTGGGTCTGGGTTATCTCACTAAGGATGAACTTTTCTAGTTCCATCCATCTTGTTACAAATTGCATGATTTCCTTGTTTCTGATAGTTGAGTAGTATTCCACTGTGTAAATGTACCACAGTTTTTGTTTGTTTGTTAGTTTTTATCCATTCTTCAGGTGAAGGGCATCTGGGTTGTTTTCATTTTCTCGATATTACAAATAAAGCTGCTATGAACATAGTTGAGTCAATGTCCTTGTGGTTTGGTGAAGAATCTTTTGGATCCATGCCCAGGAACAGTATGACTGGGTCTTGAGGTAGAACTATTCCAAGTTTTCTGAGATATCACCAGATTGATTTCCATAGTGGTTGTACAAGTTTGCACTTCTACCAGCAATGGAGGAGTGTTCCCCTTTCTCCATATCTTCACCAGCATGTGCTATCTCTTGAGTTTTTTAATTTAGCCATTCTGATGGGTTGAGATGGAATCTCAGAGTCATTTTGAGTTGCATTTCCCTGATGACCAATGATGTTGAGCATTTCTTTTCAAGTCCCTGTCTGCCTTTAGAGATTCTTGTTTTGTGAATTCTCAGTTTAGTTCTGTGCCCTATTTTTTGATTGGATTATTTGATTTGTTGCTGTTTAATTTCTTGAGTTCTTTATATAGACTCAAGGTTTGTGAAGATCCTTTCCCAATCTGTGGGCTGCCGTTTTGTTCAATAACAGTGCCTTTGGCTTATAGAAGCTTTTTAGTTTCATAAAGTCCCATTTATTGGTTATTATCCTTACAGCCTGAGTTTTGGTGTTCTGTTCAGGAAGTTGTCACCTGTGCCAATGAGTTTGAGGCCTTTACCCACTTTCTCTTCTCTTAGACTTAGTGTATCCAGTTTTATGTTGAGGTCTTTGATCCACTTGGACTTAAGTTTTGTGCAAAGTGATAGATATGGGTCTATTCGTATCCTTCTACATGTTGATATCCAGTTAGAGCAGCACCATTTGTTTCAGATGCTTACCTTTTTCTGTTGTATGGTTTTAGCTTCTTTGTCAAAAATTAAGTGACTATAGGTGTGTGGGTTTATTTCTGAGTCTTTGATTCAATTCCATTAGTTAACCTGTCTGTTTCTAGGTGAGGGTCTTGCTGATTTTATTTTATTTTATTAGTATTGCTCTGTAGTATAGCTTGAGATCAGGAATGGTAATACCTCCAGATGTTCTTTTATTGTACAGGATTGACTTAGCTATTCTGGCTTTTTTGTTTTTCCATATGAAATTGAGAATTTTTCTTTCAAGGTCTTTAAAGAATTGTGCTGGTATTTTGATAGGAATTGCATTGAATCTGTATATTAGTTTTGGTAGGATGGCCATTTTTATTATGTTGTTCTTACCTATTCATGAATATGGAATGTCTTTCCATCTTTGATATCCTCTTCAATTTATTTCTTCAGGACTTGAAGTTCTTGTTGAGAGTTAACCCCAGGTATTTTATATTATTTGTGGATATTGTGAAGGGTATTTTACCCTAATTTCTTTCTCAGGCTATTTATCTTTTGTGTAAAATAGGACTACTGATTTTTTTAAAGTTAATTTTGTATTCAGCCACATTGCTGAATGAGTCTATCAGCTCTAGGAGTTCTCTGGTGGAATTTTTGGGGTCACTTATATATACTATAATATCATCTGAAAATGGGGATACTTTGACTTCTTCCTTTCCAATTTGTATCCCCTTGATCTCCTTTAGTTGTCTTATTTCTCTGGCTAGAACTTCAAGTACTTTATAAACAACTCTCATTCTACATCCTATGTTGTGCTGGGATATTAGGTGGATTGGTTAAGGAATTCACCCACTACACTAGTATAAAAGAGAGGACAAGTTTATTTAGTACATTGCAGGGAACAAATGACATGGCAATAACAAAGAACCATCTATGGACAGCAGTGAGCAGTGAGGGTCTCATATGTTGAAGAGATATGGGGAGAGTGGCCAATCTTGCCTTATCTCTGATTATATTGGAAATGCTTTAAGTTTCTCTCCATTTAATTTGATATTGGCTCTTGACTTGCTATATATTGCCCTAATTATGTTTAGGTATGGTCCTTGTATGCCAGATCTCTCTATGATTTTTAACATGAAGGGATGTTGGATTTTGTCAAATGCTTTTTCAGCATCTAGTGAGATGATCATGAGTTTTTTTTTTTTCTTTCAACTTGTTTATATGGTGGGTTACATTGATGGATTTCTGTATGGTAAACCACCCCTGTATTACTGGGATGAAGCCTGCTTGATCATGGCGGATGATATTTTTTGATGTGCTCTTGGATTCAGTTTGTAAGTATTTTATTGAGTATTTTTGCATATATATTCATAAAGGTCTGAAATTCTCTTTTGTTGTTGGGTCTTTGTGTGGGTTAGGTATCAGGGTGACTGTGGCTACACAGAATGATTTTGGCAGTGTTTGCTCTATTTCTATTTTGTAGAAAAGTTTGAGGAGTATTGGTATTAGCTCTTCTTTGAAGGTCTGGTAGAATTCTGTGCTGAAATCATCTGGCCCTGGGCTTTTTCTTCTCTCTCTCTCTCTCTCTCTCTCTCTCTCTCATATTTTGGTTGGAAGACTTTTAATGTCTGCTTCTATTTCCTTAGGAGCTATAGGACAGTTTAATTTGTTTACCTGGTCTTGATTTAACCTTGGTATGTCGAACCTATCAAGAAAATTGTCCTTTAAACTTAGGTGAGTACAGATTTTTGAAATAAGACCTATATTCTTTATATTCCCTCAGTGTCTGTAGTTAGTTTCCCTTTTCATTTTTGATTTTGTTGATTTTGATATTTTTTTCTCTGTCTCTTAGTTAGTTTGGCTAAGGGTTTGTCTGTTTTGTTGATTTTCTCAAAGAACCAGCTCTTGGTTTCATTGATTCTTTGTATTGTTCTCTTTGTTTCTAAGGTGTTGATTTCAACCCCGAGTTTGATGATTTCCTGCCTTCTACTCTTCTTGGGAGTGTTTGCTCATTTTTTACCTAGAGTTTTCTAAGTTGTTAATATGAGCTGTCTTCATGTTCATAGCAGCTTTATTTGTAATAGGCAGAAATTGGAATCAACCCAGATGTCCTTCAACTGAAGAATGGATAAAAAACAAAACAAAAACAAAAAACCAAAAAAACCTGTGGTACCTTTACACAATGGAATACTATTCAGCTATTAAAAACAAGGAAATCAAGCAATTTGCAAGCAAATAAATGTAACTAGAAAAGATCATCCCGAGTGAGGTAACCCAGACCCAGAGAGATGCATTTGGTATGTACTCACTTACAAGTGGATATTAGCCACATAGCACAGGATAACCATCCTGCAATCCACAGACTCAAAGAAACTAAGTAATAAGGAAGGCCCAAGGGAGGATGCTTGAGTCTCATTCAGAAAGGAAATAAAATAAACATAGGAAGTGGATAAAGAGAGAGAGAGAGAGTAGTGGGAGGAGTATAGGGAAGGGAAGGAGGGTGAGGAATCAGTTGTGGTGAGGTGAGAGGGCTGAGAAAGAAAAAGGAAACAAGTGGGGGACATCTCCAAAATAAGTGGGAGACCAACAAAAAGGTTTGTTCCTGGAAGGATATGCAGGTGACCCTAGCTGAGACTCCTAGCAGCAGAGACTATGGAGATGGAAGTGGCCACCTTCTAGGCCAGGAAAGACTTCTAGTGGAGGGAGAGGGACACCAACCCACCAACAAAACCTTTGACCCATAATTTTCCCTAATTACAAATATACAGAGATAAAGATGGAGCAGGGATTAAAGGAATGGGCAATCAATGACTGGTACAACTTGAGACCCACGCCATGGGAGAGAGCCCACCCCTGACACTATTAATGGTGCTCTGCTCTGCTTGCAGACAGGGACCTGGCATAAGTATCTGAGAGGCTCTACCTAGTAGTGGGTCAAAACAGATGCTGAGGCACACAGCCAAACCATATGTGGAGCCCAAGGAATCTCATAGAAGAGTGGGAGGAAGAATAGAGGGATCTGCAGAGGACAAAAACTTCACAAGAAGACCAACAGAGTCAATTAACCTAGGCTCCCGGAGGCTTCTATAGACTGAAGCACCACCCAAAAAATTTGTATGGTCTGGACCTAGGTCCTCTACATATAGATAGCTAGCTGATCAGCAGAATGGTCTTCATGTAGATTCCATCGAAAGCAGAGAGGAGAATGTTCCTGACATGGACTCTGTTGCCTGTTTGAGGATCACCTTACCCTAGCTGGGCTGCCTTGTCTGGCCTCAGTGGAAGAGGATGCTCTCAGTCCTGATGTGACTTGAAGAGCCAGGGTGGATTGATAGAGGGGGGATGGGAAAAGTGGAACAGGGTGGGAGGATGGGAACAAGTGGAGAGGAGGGAGGGGGCTGCAAATGGGATGTAAAATGAATAAATGAATAAATAAATTATATAAAAAGAATGCATATAAACTACATTGTCAAATGTATGAAATTCCAAAAAATTAAGATGAAAAGAGCTATGGTCTTCATCATTGAAGAGCTTGCACAGCTGGAGTAGGAGACAGGAGAGAACATTACAAATGTGTTTGCATACCTTGAAGATACAGTATGGATAATAAGAAAGAGACAGCCGTGGTGCTGCATGCCTTTAATCCCAGCACGCGGGAGGCAGAGGCAAGTGGATCTCTATGAGTTTGGTGCCAGCCTGGTCTACAAAGTTAGTCCAGGATAGCCAGGGCAATTACACAGAGAAATTCTAACAAAAAAGAAAGAAATAAAAAGAAAAAAAAAAGAAAAGAAAAGAAAGCTGACTTGGAGCCATGCTCTTGGGTTTGTCATTTGGTTTTAGCTTTGTCACTTCCTAGGAAAGATAACATCTTTGGATCTCGTTTCCTCTATTGTGAGCAGGGATAGTGTGAATATTGTACAGACCAGCTCGAAGGATGGATTAATGAAGATAGAACTCTCAGGGTGTGCTGTGGCACACAGAGAACATATATGTGCTAGTCTGATGAAAGACAAACAGGCTTAATGGAAGTACACAGGATATGCAGAGCCTTTGCTACGTGGGAACCAGAGAGCTTCCTCTCAGAAATTGATATCTCAATCCAAACATGTTACTTGGGTAGGGGGGACTCTGAGACTGGGGCTTGGAGAAATAGGGAACCAGCGCACATAAGCCTGGGGCAGGCGCAGGACTGGCACACATCCCTTCAAATCATTTAATGTTCTCATGTTGTTCATGTTCTCATTTGGCAAGAAAAATAAGTTCACAAGTTTGCTGCCTTCACCAGATGACAGATGATCATTTCACCGATACCTCCTCTGTGATCCCATCCCTTAGAGCTTTGGTTTGCCACTCTCCTGGTTGCCTGTGCCTTTGAAGATGCACAACATACAGCATTGCAGTCATGCTTTTCTCTCCATGGTCAGAAATGTTTCTAATACATATATACTGCTATCCCCAACATCAAAAGCAAGATCTGACTTACAGTATCTTCTCATAAAATCATCCTGAACAAACAACCCAGAATTCTTGTGCAAAAAGGAGTCTCACTCTGGAACCCTACCACTGATGTGTAGCCTTTGACCAGAATGACATCAATCTGTCTGGTTCCAGGGGCTCCTTTTCAGAGAGAACGTTTAATCTCTCACAGGTATAAAGGTATGGGCATGATGCTCTTTTGTAATTAAGCAATTAGCATTTTACTTCAGTGAGGTAAGTATTGCAGAAGTAAAAACAATTAAGGTGATACTTTTGATTTCAACAAGTCTTGAATTGTTGGGAAACTTGTCACTCATGAGAAATATTTTTTCAGTATTTGGCAGCAATGCAGAAGAAAACCTCCCACTGAAGTTTCTTGCTAACTTTGACCCAAAATTTAGAAACTTTATTTTAGTATTCCTTAGGTTGTCTCAGTTGATTCCCATTCATGAATTTCTCAGGAGCCAGTTCAAGGCCAGTTATGGACAGTTATGACCAAGAATATCCACATTCATGGATCTTTCCCTCTTCTTGAAACTGGATTTTGGAGTTCAAACCTGGGTGGCACTGTAAGACATGGGACACTTTCTTTTTGCTGAGACAATGCAATGCCTTCGAGAATTTTCCTAAGATAGCATTCATTCAAGGTCTAAGAACATCCCCACTGTATAACTTCAAGGTCCACTTTCACATTACAAATACTAGAACTTGTGAAAAGGGGTGAAGATTACATCTGATTAGATGAAATATTTACACTGCTATGAGGAAGAAAAGACCCTTTAAGACCTTGTCATTGGTGGAGTCAGGAAAGTGGCTGTCATTGCATACATGGAAGGTGTCTCAAGATTGCCAGGGAAGGAGGATATGACTGATTTTTTTTTTCTTATTTACTCATGATGTACTTAGTGCCCGCTATGGCCACTCTGGCCAGATGCTGAGGATATAGCACACAAAAGGGAGGCAAGAATTTCATTCCCAGGGCTTTACATTATTATAGTGATGAGAGACAGACAATAAAAGCACAGATGGGAGAGAAACAAACAAGATAATCCCAGCTTGCAACAACTGTTCTAAAGCACAAAATTCAGAAACAGTGTGTAGTGGTTAAGTGGTTAAGCCAGAGGGCCGGGAAGCTAGGGTGACCATGGAAAGCATTTCTACATAGGTGACATTTCGTCTCAGATGGAATGTTGAGATGGATCCAGCCATATGAAGATGTGAGTGAAGGGGAGGTCATTGTAGGCAAAAGCTGGTGACAGACAGGCCAAGCTACCTACCCTGTTTGTTCACTCCACTGTGGTACACTAATCACAACCTCACCAACTGGCAAATAATACCACAGCCTCTTGTGATGCTAGGCATGCTGTGTTCTGCCAGTTTTCTCTCCTTTCACCAGTGGAATTAGGGTCTGCAGGACTAGTAGCTCCTTTGGGAAGGAGGTAGCAGAGACGGCTTCTGGAACTGCGGCAGAGTAAACAACACACAGAATGATTTGAGCTGCTGCTGTTATTAAGACAGTGATAACACAATAGCTGTGTCACTGAACTGATCCCATCAAATGCGCTGACCCATGAAATAGGTCTATCATGCTCTCCTTTTACAGATGAGGAAATTGAAACTTTAGTGTAATACATTAATAATTTGAGAGCATGCAGGAAGAAAAGAAACTGTTGGTGTGGAGAAAAAGAGTCTAGCCAGTATGGAAATCACTATAGTGTTTGATCAGAAAGTTAAAACTGTAGCTGTGTGTTAGAACATTTGCCCTATGTTCACAGAAACCTGTGTTAGAGCCCATTTATACCATTTCCAGGTATATATCCAAAAGAATGAGTCAGCATATTGTGAATACACCTTTATAGCCATGTTTACTGTATTATTATTCACAGTAACTAAGCTGTGAACTCAGACTAGGTACCCATCAATGTCCAAATGGATAAAGAAAATAAGGAAGCACAAGGGAGCTTTATTCAGCCAGAGAGAATAAAATCACATCATGTACAGGAAAACAAATACAATTGGAGATTATCATGTTAAGCAAAATAAACCAGGCTCAGAAGGATAAATGCTGCATATTTTCTCTCAATTGAGAATGTAGGTTTTCTTTTTCTTTTTTTAAGGGCATGAAGGTATATTCAGGATTATTCTTAGGACTGTGGAAGAAGAATAGAGAGAAGAAACAAGAAAGGAATAGAGGGTGTGAATGTGATAAAAATAAAACACATTGTATAGATACATAAGAAGGCCATGAAAACCATTTATTTGCACAATTAATCCACATGAACAGAAAACAAACAGAACCAGCACTGAGAGAAGAATGTGACAAGAACATAGAACAAAAGCCCTGAGCTGGAGTAGCAGGCAGTGAAAGTCCTGACTGGCTTTCCAGTCTTAAGCTTCTAGAAGTCCTTTCCTTGCCTTAAAAGGACTTTCTGTTAATCTGCTTCTTTTAGTCTGAGTGTATTAGAATGAGTCAGGTAGACACTTCCTGATTTGACTTAAGAGTCCAGCATCATTGTATGAACCATTTTTACTGTTTTTGAACTCCTTTAAGTATGGTAATACTGACATCCCTTGACATATCAGTCAGCCAGGAGACTAAGTACAGGGGTAATAGGAAAGTGTGAGTGTGTGTGTGTGTGTGTGTGTGTGTGTGTGTGTGTGTGTGTGTGTGTCTGTACATGCTTGTTTTATGTCTTAGTAATTATTTATGTATATATTCATATTCATGTAAAATGAAATGAATTTACTCTTATTTAAAAGCCCCATGTGGTCAGTGAAAAAGGAAGCTTATTCTCTCTAATATTTTATTCTCCCTTGTTACTGTGGATCAAACCCAAGGTCTTGTGCATGAGAAACAAGTACTCTACCATTGAGCTCTATCCTTGACCTCTTAGGGGTCTTAAAGAATCCCTAGTGCCCTATCTCACTAGCTATGATTCTTCTCAACCCCGACCCTTCCGTTTTCTCACAGGGATTTCATATTAGAAGATCACACCACTGTCTCCTCAGATATGTACTTCATGCCACTGCCTAACTCAAAGAAGAGCCAGAAGTCCCTCAAAGATCCTGAAGCAACAGAGCTCCAGGAAGTTGCCTTAATAAAACCCAACAATTACTTATCTGTAGGAGGCCTCTGATTAAGGGAAATGAGTACCAGCAACTAAAAGGCCAGCTGAACTCTAGTCTCATCAGAGATAGTAAAAACATTCTGCCTTTGATCTTTGCTCAAGTGCTTCTGCCTACTGTAAAGTTAGTTGAGAGTGATCCTCAAAACACCAGGACCAGTGTGCAAAAATTTTCTAAGGACGAAATGCCACAGGATGCTCCTTTTCCTCTCAACATTTATAATAAACAGTCATACACAACTATAACTCATTTGAGCTCTAGGATACTAATGTTAAGAAAGAAAAATGTTGTTAAGCCCCACTACCATGCACCCATACGATCTATTTTCACAGCCATTTCATTCTATAGCGAGTTAGCAATTTTAATTTAAGACTTGTATCATGTTATAAGTTAAAGCTATTTATTAATTATGAAATAATTTGTATTTAAACATTGATTTGGAATGACTTTTCCTATTTATATAACAGGTTTTACTCATGCCTCACAGAATACTTCCCATGTCTAGAATGTCTAAAAGAAAACCGGATCTTGAACTAGTCAATGTGATGTTGGAAGCCACACGGCCTCTTGATAGGCTACATTTGTACTAACATACGTCAACTCATCTAATTTTCAAACTTTCCCTATCATATTCATGGTTACTAACGAGTATCAACCTATTTTGTAGATGAAAACTCAAAAGCCCCAGGGTATGGGGCAACATTTGCTTGAGGTTTAGGATCATGGGTATTTGAAAGGATGTCAGTATCCTATTCTTTTTTTTTAATAATGTATTTTTTATTTCTTCAAGTTACATCTCAATCACAATCCCCTCCCTACTCCCCCCTCCAGTCCCACCCTTCCACCCTCCTCCCCCTCAACTCCCCCTTCCTTTTCCCTTCTTTTTTTTTTTTTTTTTTTAGTTTAAGGTATTTCTTTTTCCCCCCAACAGCTCTCCCTTTCAGTCCAAAAAATGGTTCTTTTCCTTATAACTATAAATACAATACAAAACAACAGAAATAAATAGACCACAATTATAAGAGTTATATGGCTTAGCATACATTCCCAATGTCCAGTATCCTATTCTTTTTCTTTTCAAATTTTGTTTATTTCTTCAAGTTACATCTCAATCACAGTCCCCTTCCTCCTCCCCTTCTTTCCTCCCCCTCTCAGTTCCACCCTCTTACCCTCTTCCCCCTCTCCCTCCTATCTGCTTTTTCTTTTAATTTAAGGTGTTATCTTTTTCCCTCAACAGCTCCCCCTTTTAGTCCAATAAAAGGCTCTTTTTCTTATAACAATAAATACAATACAATAAGAATAATTAGTCAACAATTATGAAAATTATAAGGTATAATATACATTCCCAATGTCCATCCAGTTCATATGTACTTGGCAACTGATAATAATATTCTATCATCTAGCTATCTCAATAAGTTTAAAGTTCTATACCTAACTCAGTTTCCATCCTAATTTGCATTAACAACTTAAAGACATCTTCTTAGACATAGAACATCCTATTAATTCCTAAACAACTTAAAACTTAACTGTGAGACTATAATTATCTAGTCTTCAACCACATGAGAGACCTGAGAAGGATAAATATATCTGAATAAAAACAAAGTGCAGAGCAAACAGGAGCCGTCCATAAAGCATGGTATCTGAATAGAGGGTAAATGATATTAGTCACTGTGGAGTGAACTTGAGGCCCTGCAGTTGACCGTGAAACACAGATGAATTTCTGCTGTGAACACTGAGACTGGTCACCACATGAGACAGTGCACACAAGCCCCAGGAACACCAACCTGAGATCAGACAGGTCGGTCATCTGTCTGGAGAGTATCATATTCTTATAACTTCAAGTTCCAAGTTGTCCTTGAAGATGTCCTGTTTAAAAGTCAGGTCAATTGGGCATGATTAACATGCAAAGCAATTCTAGTGCCATGACCATCTTCCTTAACTCCACACTGGAACCCTGTAACAACATATGGCTTATAGTTGCTATAGCAACAAGGTCCCTCTAAGCCTTTAGCTTACCCTTTGAAACAATTATTCTCTTGTTTGCTCCAAGCAGCCTAACTGAAGTAATGTTTGGTGAATACTTATGTGAGATAAGGTTGAGTAGCTAAATTGGTCATGAACTTTAGAAGGACTTCACTGGCCTCTCAGAGATTCACTGAAAGTTCTAGTCTTGAAGACCTAATCAGACAATGTTACGAAGTGTTTGTCATCTTTACTCGGTACACAGCAAACATGATCCACTTTCTCAGGCCTACATCTTCCATGTGGGTTAAGAAGGGCAGTTTCTTCTTTACTGTCTATTATCTGAGACCTCAGCTATACGAGAGTGATACACAAAATAAGTGATCAACACAGACTGAGCTGCAAGAAACCAAACATTAAGAAACACAGAATGACGATGGGCATAGTTTGTTTTACATAGGTACTGGTTGGCAGGGGGAGCTAGGAGTAGGATGGTGTAATACCAAATAGTTTGACAAGGGAAACATCTAATTAATCACTTGTTTTATACTTTGTTACTAGAAGTCTCATCACCAGTACTTTTAAGTAACAGGTTTGTTGGCATTTGGAGGCACAAAGGAGGAGGTACAACTTAAAGCCTCACGAGTTTTAGTTACTACAATAATTGTTATAAAAATCTGAGATTTGAGTTCTGTCTAATGACCATTGAATCTGT
Source organism: Lophiomys imhausi (assembly GCA_907164525.1). Taxonomy (NCBI): domain Eukaryota; kingdom Metazoa; phylum Chordata; class Mammalia; order Rodentia; family Muridae; genus Lophiomys; species Lophiomys imhausi. The sequence goes on from CAJQZJ010032812.1 coordinate 1,189,981, forward strand.
CAACTTAATGAAAAACAAAAATCACATAATTGCCTAATATCTTATAAGGAAAGAAATGTGGCCCCCTGATTTAATTAGATGGGGAGCTTTGACATTGCACTGAACTGGCTCCACTTATCCTTGTTACTAAAGGAGCCCAGTCTCCAGTGTGGGTAGACACATGGCAGGCAGAGATCTGGGTACCAGCAGAGAGGCTAACCACATGGCAATTAGCAAGAATCTGGGGGAGGCTTCAAAGTTATATTTGTGGTTGAAGTCTTGTGTTTGGGCTTTCACAGGCCATCTCAATGCCTGAATGAGCCAAGTCAGATATATTATATCCCGTTGTAATCACAACAGATGTGAATTGACCTCCTTTGCTCATCACTGTGGTGTAGAATTTCTGGATGCTGAAGAATAGTCTGAGTATTAAAACACATCAAATGACAACTTTGAATGCTATAATCATATTTCTTGGTTACAAGAGCTTGGTTTTGTCCCCCCTGCCAACAGAATAATTCTCACTTAAAAACACAGATGTGTGTTGGCAAGTCCTATGCTATCCACAAACATGTTGTAAGAAACTCAGAGACAGTAATTTCAATTGCCTGATAAGAGCATGAGTCTCTTCTCTGCTTAGCTATCATAAATGCTAACAAACCAGAATGCCTGGCCCAGGCCTAGGATCAGATTTCTGGGATGTAGGTCAGAGGAAAGAAATTTGATTCAACTAGGTGCTGTTTGCTTCATCCACCTCCTTTTAACTTCTATAGTAACGGTACTAGAAATGAGCCAGGGGGGTTTGGTTCATGCTTCTAATCCCATCACTTAAGAGGTGGATGCAGGAAGATTAGGAGTTTAAGGCAAGCCTTGGCTGCATACTGAGTTTGAGGACAGTGAGGGATATGTGAAACCTATTTAAAAATAAAATCTCCCAAGTTAATTAACTTATAAAAGTAGGGATGGTATGTAATTTGTTCTGCCCATAGAATGAGTCCTGATTATCTTATAAGGCCATGGCAAACATTTCATTTCTCTACAGAGACCAAGAACTTTAAAAACGGTATTCACCATTCATTATTTGTTAAGTGTTTCATATAAATTATCTCATTCAATCCCCCCAAAAAGCTCTGTGAGTAGAAGTCTATGGAGATAACTGTGGAGAGACATTACCGGACCTTGTCCAAAATCACATGGCTGCTTGACAGAACCAAGCCTGGAACCTAAGCTCAGGTTTCTTACATTTCAAAGTTAATGTTCTTAACTCCAGACTGAACTGCTCTGAGTTTACAGTCCAGTGACTGTCAAGTGTTGAAGTGTTGCTGTAAAACAGAATGCAAATAGCTATGGGGCCTCTGGATGTCTCACAGTGCCAGGAGATGGATCTTTGAAACAAGACCTTGTGACTTCCAGGGAATATAAGCCATAGTCACAGGTATTCACATCTTAATGAAAAGCTTGCCTCTCATCCTTCCCACAGGAATAATGAAAGAACAGGAGCCGTGCAAACTCATCCCTGCTTGGCTAAGGTCCTCCAGTTCCTGAAGGAACCCTTGGATGGCTGGGGCTTGAGAATGTTCCTAATCCTACAACTCAGAGCTTCACTTAGCCTCGGGTGCATAACATCTATCTTTACAGCAGGCTCCTTTGACCACTGGGGAGTATTATAATCATGTTTTGTTTCTACCTGACCACAGTTTTTAGCATATGGCCCTCCCTTTCTGGCAGATCACCATTTCCATTTGCTCATTCTTAAAATGTAATATGCAACCAGGCAAGGACCCTTTGATCTTTGATGGTATCCTTACCTCTTGTTCAGAAGGAGAGCATCTATCACACTCTCTGGTCCTCTATGCAGTGTTCAATACAAGTTCTCCCTAAATGAACCTCCTGGGCATTAAGTTCTTTCCCTCTCACGCTACTTGCTAGTGTTTGGGAGTCTGGTGTCAGAAGGGGGGGGGGGTGATGCAGAAGGTTGAGATGCATTATGGGTAGACTTAATCCTGACCAAGACTCAGCCGTTTAGAAGGTAACAGCTCCTCTGCTTATTGAAGACAATTCACTCCTCCTATGTCTATTTTTATATTCTCTGAGTGCAGTGTTGTCAGAAAAGGGGTGATCCCTCTCCTGCAACTGAGCAACGCAGGAAACAACCGAGGTTTCAGGTATGTCAGGTGCCTAGAAATCATTCTCTTTTAGAAGCAGTCTTTCTGTTTGAAACAGTTAATTGAATACCGTTTACTTTCACAGCACTACAAGAAGTCACAAGACCCCGTGTGCAGTTGTGACAGCTGGAAAGTATTTGCCAGCCGTCTTCATGCATGAGACCTGTGGGCCCTTGCTGGCCCTCCTCGATCCCTATAAGCCTATAAAATACATTTTCTTCTGCTGACACTGCAACATGAACTCTCCATAGCTGCGTATTCCCACACCACCTGTTAATAATGCCAAGAGTAATGCATTTCCCTCCCTGCACACTGTGCCAAAATGTTTACACAATTCAGCTTATTCCAGAGTTTAAAGACCAGACATAAATCCTAAGCTAGTTGTGTCCTTTCCAACTACTCCAGGAGTTTGTTGCAACATTGTGTGTGTGTGTGTGTGTGTGTGTGTGTGTGAGAGAGAGAGAGAGAGAGAGAGAGAGAGAGAGAGAGAGAGAGAGAGATCAGGTAGATTTTTTCCTCTAGCCATTTAAAAAAAAATTAACAAAGGGGGTTTGCTTTGGAGCTACTCTGTTCACTGTTGGGCGGGGGGAGTTATCAAAAGTGAACTGTTTTGCAGAGTATAGTCCAGTACTAGAGAATGTTTTCAGTGGGAAATCAGCTTTATGGCTAACATTCTTAAAATAAGAATGAAATGTCCAAGCTGACAAATTCACTATTTACATGAGCATCTCAAGATTATGTTTGTAACTCACGTCTGAATTCATAGCATGAATCAATGTGTCATTTTGGGCTTTATTGATTATATTGTTTTAGTTTATATTTATTATAGTGTGATTTCATTCTCCTGAGAATTCTGTATCTCCCATATCAAAACCTGTTTTACTATTGACAAACCCAAGATATACAAGGAATCTATCCGCCCAAGATCACACAGCTAATGGGCAAAGGGGATGGGATTTTTATACTCTGATGAATTGTATATAAATCCAAAACTTTCTTTTTGCTATGTGGCATTAAGGACTCATTGTGAATGCTAGAGAAAGCACCCTATCACTGAGTTACATCTCACTAAAGTTCCCATTGTGACCTTTAGCATGAGATTCTTTAGTTCTGGCCTCCCACACACCTGGAATTAGAGGCCTGCACAACTAGACCTGGATCATGATTTTTCTAAAACAGTTTTCTTGGGAAGCTACACGAAAAGATACTGATGAGGAGATGTTGATAAGGATGCCTATGGGAGACTATTCCTTGATAAGTCATCTTTGGAACTTATGCAGTCATAATGCATCTGTATACTAAGGGGCCAGGAAGTCCTGGAGTAAGGTGACTTAGTAGTAAAGCAAACTGCTTAATTACACAAATCCAGAAGTCTGCAAACCTAGTGAAAAGCAGCGCACTTTTTGTTCCAGGCATCCACTAACACCCACACATGTAAAGGCAGGAACACAATGTGGGAGACATTGTGCTCTCCCAAGCCTCTCCTTGGCCAGGCTGATTGCCCTCAATGCCAGTTCCTCCTCTCTCCTCTTCACCAAGTTTCCAATTGCTTTGTAAAGATGACAAATATAAAGCTACCTTATTTCCCTCCACCCTAAACCATTCCAGATTCATTCATGCCAGAAATTACTTAATCTGCCTTCCTAACACAGTCATCTCTCTCCCTTCTACACATTTTGAAACTAAGTAAGGCAGAGATTAATCAAAGCTCAACCTGTTTATTCAGATTCCCAGAGAGACGAACATTATATTTTCATCTGAAAACCCCTGCTTGGTCCAGCATAACCCTCTGCTTGAACAAATATTTCTGCAAGACCCCACATAGTGACAAAGCCAAATGAATTGGTCACTTCCTCCAGAAACTACTTTATGTCATGTATATGCACCACACTTCTAAAATGTTGTAATCCTTGGGCAGAAGATCCAAAGAAACAAGAAATAATCATTCCAAAAATTGTGAGTAAAAATATTTCCCTGAAAGGCTATTGCTCACTAAATACAAGCACTTAAAAATAAAGGCAATCTTGCTTACAATCTAAATATTTGACAATATCTTAAATTCTAAGAGCGTCCAGCTTTCTCCCGGATGCCAAGGTTGGGTAGATATAGCCAGGGAGTTGCTGATCAATTTGTTCCTTTCATTTAGGTTCATTCAGTTTGGCTTATATGAGTCTAGGTGTTTTTTATTACACAGATAGCCTTCCTTAGTTAGTTCCAGGTTAGGTATCTTTAGGTATAATTGTTATCTTTTTAATGCCAAATGAAATGGCTACTACTACTACTACTACTACTACTACTACTACTACACATACACACACACACACACACACACACACACACACACACACCTAAACTCCTTCTAAAAGAACTTCAAATTTAAAATTCACTAAAGATGTAAACTTCTTTTCATCTTTTCATGTTTCAGTACTTTTCACTGTTAGCCACTAAACTTACACAGTTTCTCATCCAAGGGATTCTGAAACAAGATTTGCAGTGAGAATTGAGGAAATGCAGTTTCACAACTTGGAGCGTAGGAAATTAGGAAAACCTGTAAACCCTTCCTGACATAAGCAACTTAAAACCATGAAGGGAGAAGTGAGCTAGCAAAGTAGGATATCAACAACTAACCCAGAGTCCCTAGAGAGAATGTAAAAACCAAGCATCTAAGAACAGACAAAGGAATCAGAGACAAGGCTGCCCTTGTGGACTAGATTCCATCCAAGACAACACCAAGTCAGTAAGAAAAATTAGACTCTCAGAGGACCTGATCTTCAGTGTACTGTTTTTGCCAATGGCCCTGGCCCAGCCGTCCCTTTGGGGTGTGGCCACCAATGTTAAGAGCTGAAGCCAAGAATAGCTGCATCTGTTATGTTTCTGATTGCTCTGCCTTTTCCACTTCAGAGTGGGCAAATGTGATTTAATTTTATAATTTCTTAAAGTTCAGCTGGGCCAAAATGTTTATAAAGAACCAAATATAGGGAGGCCCATACAGAAGTATTGCTGTGAGTTCAAGGTCAACCTGAGCTACATAATGAATTCTAGGTCAGCCTGGATTACTGACTCAAAAAACACAGTGCAACGCAACAACAGTGATAGGTTCCAAATGGTGTGGAACAAATATAGGCTTCTTAAATTAGAACAAAATTAAACATTGTCTATCAGCTGGACTAGTAGAAATGTGATATAAGTCACATAGTATATGGATGGTATACTATCCATACACTCCATGCTATGGTCATCTCACCAGCAGGGTCAAAATGAGCCCAGCATAATGATGGCTCTGTGCCATACTGCTGTATGGTTTTTGCTGAGAAGGAAGACCATCTTTGTAATTAAGGGCACTGTGCAGTTTGCTTTCATTGGACAAACCTGCATTTGTTCCCTTTGGAGAAAGCAGCATCTGTGAATACATTTTTTTTCCTTTTTCATGGATATTTGGCTTGCTTTTTGATGCGCAACTTACTGAAGTCTGCTATCGTAGCATCCCAGAGCCAAAAGGATCCCCAAGGGCTATGGAGGTTGCATGTCCATCCATGCTGTACACAAACAGGGTCACAATGGTCACATCTGGCCACTGCAGCTCATTTATACAGCTGCAGTACAGAAACACCAGCTTTGCTGTGCTGGCTGCGTCAAACATTCCACAGAGCCCTGGCCTAAGAGAGATGTGAGAACCCCTGTGCACAGCATTACACATCCAGGCTATTCACAGGTGACCAGATGACACCGTGTGTTATGATTGTGGGAAACCACAATTTGCTGTGTTCCTAGAACATGTCCATCTGATGGCACCGTGCCTGTGTTTTCTGGGTATAGGGAGTGGTTTTTCAACTTTTTTTGTTCTTTTAGCACAAAGGATCCTTTTATACATCAAAAAATTTTACAGATCTCCCACATAACAGTTATATTTTTAGTCTCAAATGACTGTAAGAAGATGGAAAACAAAAAAATATTTATCAGAAATTTTAGTGGTGCTTTTAGATGGATCCCTATCTGATAAATTATATTGTCTCCATATATTTGAAGGACAGTCACACACACACACACACACACACACACACACACACACACACACACACAAATGTATATGGGCTGTGTTAGGTCTAGTGACAAATATGGATTCAAGGATTCCTAGATCAGCAATCTTATTCCATATTCTCATACCTCACATACTTTTATCAAAAATTATGATCCAATGACTGGGGCCACTAAGTTTAATTTTGTCAACATTTTATAAGCTCAGTGGAATGCAATTTAAAAGGTGCAAAATAAGTTTGCAAAGAAAAGAAAGTTTGAGGAAAAATGCATTAAGGTTGAAACCATTCTCCCAGTGAACACAAACACAAAAATTCTTAATAAAATACTTGCAATGCATATTCAGCACTACATTATAATGGTCATATATCATAAATGAGTTGGTTTTATGCCAAATTTAAAAAGGATAGTTTACACACACAAATCAATAAATATAATATAGCCTATGGCCATAAATTATACAATCATCTCAATATATAACAGTTTGGACAAAATTTAAATCCCTTTATGAAGAAAGCCTTGAGAAACTAGGAACTGAAGGCATATACCTGTGCTAATATGACAGCAAATGGGGAAAGAACTGAAAACATTTCTTCTAAAATCAGAAAGACAATGATGCCCAATTTCCTCATTATGTTGGATGTGGCTCGATGGATGGATCTGACTGAGGTTGCCAGAGAATGAAGAAAAGACAAAAACACAGAGATACATAGATAGGCTAGCATTGGGTGGACTCAGTTCTCTGATGGACAAAACTCAGCCACCCAGAAGCTCAGCCTGTTTATTATATACAAACCCAAAATGCATATGAAAGTCCAGAATAACCTGAACAGCCAAAGAAATCCTAGCTAGACATAACAATGGTGGAGTTATCACAATACCTGATTTCAAATTATATTATAAAGCCATAGTAACAAAATAGACCCATCAGTCAATGAAATATAGACAGAACTAAAGCCATGCATGCAGCTATACACACCTGATTTTTGGCAAAGGTATCAAAAACACATTGAGAAAAAGACAGCCTCTTTAATAGGCTGTTCTAGGGAAACTGAATTTCCACATGTAAAAAAATGAAATTAGACTCATCTCTTTCACCCTGAATAAAAATCAATTAAACATGGATCAAAAGCCTCACATTAAGACTGGTTGAGTAACCAAGAACTAGAAAGTAGATAAGTAAGAGACCTCAGGTTAAAAATCAAACACTACTGGTCTACACAAAAAGTTTCAAAGAAATGACTACTGATGACATTCTGTTATACTCATAGATCAGTGCCTTGTCCAGTCATCATCAGAGAAGCTTTCTCTGATAGCAGATGGGAACAGATGCAGAGACCCACAGATGGACATTTTGTGGAGAAAGATTGTAAATGGGAGGTCACCATCAAATCCTTCCCCTCAGAGCTCAGGGAACCCTATAGAAGAGGAGGTGGAAAGATTCTAAGAGCCAGACGGAGAGGAGAACACCAGGAGAACAAGGCCCTCTGAATCAAATAAGCAAGGTGCGTATGAGCTCACAGAGACTGAAGCAGCAAGCACAAGACCTACATGGGTCTGCACCAGGTCGTCTGTGTACATATTGTACCTTCGGCTTATTATGTTTACGGAGCTCCTGACTGTGAGAATGAGCGGGTCTCTGACTCTATTGCCTGCTCTTGGGACTCTTTTCCTCTTGTTGGGTTGCTGTGTCTGACTTTGATATGATAGTTTTTGCTTCATCTTAGATATTTATTTTTAGCATGTTTGGTTGTTATCTCTTAGAAGCCAGTTCTTTCCTAATGACAAGCAGAAAGGGAGTGGATTCAGAGGGGAAAGGAGGTGGACAGGAAGGGGGAGAATTAGAGGGAGAGGAAACTATAATCAGGATATACTATTATATAAGAAAATAATCTATTTTCAATTAAAGGGAGAAACAAAACAAAAGACCTGAAACTCTGACTTCTCAGAGAAAAATGTAAGGAAACATCATTAGATGTTATAGGCAGAGGCAAGACCCTACTGGAAAGGACTTTTACAGTTCAGGAAATCACAGTGAGAATTAGCAAATAGGATTGCATGAATGATGAACTAAGGAATTCCTCTGCACACAAAAGGAATCAGCAGCAGAGTAAAGAGAAGCCTAGATAATGGGAGAAAATCCTTGCCAACTGTACCCCTGAGAAGAATAAAGCCTAGGATCCATAAAGACTTCAAAAAATCAAATATCCAAATCTCAAATAAACCACAAATAAAAGGGCTAATGAAGTGGACAGACAGTTCTCAGAGACAGGATATAAGTGGCCATGAACATAAGAAATGATGTTCAATATGCTTAGTCATCCAGGAAATGCAATTTAAACTATAGTGAGAGTCCATTTCATCCCAGTCAAAATGGCTATATTAGGAAAACAAATAACAACAAATGGAAAAAAGTAAATCCTTATTAAACATTGATGGTAATATACAGTACTTGCAGTCTCTATGGAAATCAGTGTAGAGAGGCATCAAAAACTAAAAACAGAACTTTTATGTGACTCATCTATAGTACTCCTAGGTTTATACTTGAAATATTCTAAGTAAATCCACCCCCAAAATACTTGCACATCCATGTCTACTCAGCATTAATCACAACATCCAATATATGGAACCAGCCTACAGTCCATCAATATATGAACAAATAAAAAAAATCTGGTACACATACACAATGAAATTGAAGATTGGTTCCTCTTCTATGTATGTGCTTCCATGCGGGTATGAGCATGTGAGAGCAAGTACCTGCCAAGATTGCCCTGGGTCTGGAGCTATACAAAGTCTGAGGCAACTGACATAGTTGCTTGCTAGGGTCCTCTTGGAGACCAGAGTGCTCCTTTTTGCTGAGTCATTTCTCCAGCCCCAAAATGGAGTTTTATTAACTAACAAGGAAGAATACTGTGTTATCTGCAGGAAAGTAGGTGGAACTTAGGTTTTCATATCAAGTTCAATAAGACAAACAGAGACAAATGCCACAAAAAGACACACACGTGTGTGTGTGTGTGTGTGTGTGTGTGTGTGTGTGTGTGTGTGTGTGTGTGTGTGTACTAGATAGAAAAGCAAATGGGAAGAAAGGGGAATCTTTGATAAATGCTCTTTAGATGTTATGAAAGATCACTGTGTACAGAATGTCCACTGCCTGCTGGATGCAGGTATCTGTTCCACACTCTCCACACACTTCAGGGACAAGACAGAGGTCTTTCCTGGTGCTTGCTCCATCATAGCAAGAGTGTCACAACAGACTCAGGCTGCTTGAAGACCACCTTTTGATGACCTTACTAAGTGTCCCCAAGTCAGAAATCTCTCTCTTGATTCACATTCTCTCAACCCAGATACACAGTAAGGTTTCATACTACTTAAGATTGAAAGTTAGATTCCAGGAGAAATTCTGATATTCTCAGAACAAACAAAAATCTAATTTTGATGGGCCTCTCACAACTTCAGTGTGGTACTGAAACAAGCTGTTACAGGACTGTGTGGAGAAGCAAACATCATTCAGGATTCAGAGAAGGCCCACTGGAGATAGGACCCCCGGGGGAGTCTGTTTTGTCCCAGTTAAGTGGCAAGCTTACACAGCCAGATTGGTTAAAATGAATCAAAGGGTTGGCCATCTGTGTTTGCAAACACAAATAAGCTAATGTGACAGAGAAAACAGGAGCAATGAGTTAGAAATTTCAAACCCTCGGGCAATTCTTCCTCAATCAAGCGAATAGATAGGTTAGTGAGGTTTGGGATGTGAAGTCACTAGCAGATTCATTTCAATTTGTCATTCTTGTTGAGTGTAGACAATGCTAATGAGCACTTCTTTGCCATTCACTTGTCTCAGTGGAAACATCATCTTGCTTTATGGCCCTTTCACACAGCATCATATTGATCAGTTAATAATTCATCAAGAATCTCCAACCGAAATGAAAACGAATGTGTGCCGTAGCACATAACTCTACCTTTTCCTCCAGCCATTCGGGAGGGACATGCGGACAGTCAAACTGCAAAACATCTGTGCTTCTTCATGCTCTCATTATAATGTTTTGAAGAACTTTCTCCACAATTAGAATGAAAAGCATCATAATTAGTAAGGCTTGGACCACTATGGTGCTCCTGTCAAGGTGTTATAAAACATTTGTTCTGTCAAATATAGAGGTAGGGGAGGACTTTCCCTCTGAGGCTTCTCTATTAAACTACTTTCCTAATTACTACATGCTATTTAATAGCACTGACTGTGCTTTTTATCTCGACTGATATAGTTTAATTAGCCTGTAAAAAAATTGTAGGTCCCTACTGACAAAGAAATCTCACAACAAGCCAATCTCTATGAGAGGACACATTTATTAAAATATTCTTACTATCTATTTTTTTCTCTTTCCACCTCACTGCCCCAGACTCAATTCCATTTATTTATTTATTTATTTGTTTGTTTGTTTTTGAGCACTGAAGCATTACAATTGATGCTGAAAGCCAGTGTCATCTATAATTTATTAAGAATCTACTAGGTGCCAGGCAGATTAAAAACCTCATTTTATTGAATCATTTCAATAGCATTTTAATGTTAGACATTTTTAGTATTTTACTAGTTAGAAAATTTGATTTTGAAGTAGTTAGAAAACTTTCCCATTATTCAACATATGAAATGAGATTTAAAGAAGGAATCCATCACCCAAATTCATGCTCCTTATTACAGTATCTATTTCCTGACCCTTCAAATACATTTCTACAATTTTTCTGCCTTTAGCTAATTAAACAGCTAATGTAGAGTCAGAGAATAACTGTTTTCATTGTGTGATTCCCCTCCACTAAATATACATAAAACTATGAGAATAATACAATGGATTTTATTCATCATATTTAAAGTCTATGTATGTTTCAGTGTGTAGCTCTACCTGGAGACATTGTTTTGTTGTTTAATTTTGAGACTGGATCTCTTTGCAGGGAAGGTTGGAATTGAACTTGCTATATAGCCCAGACTGGTCTCAGGGTCCAATGTTATTTGGAGATTTCAACAGAACCACCATGTCACTACTATATCCAACCATCTTTGAATAGTTTGTATGAAGCAGGGTTCTGGCAGGAAATAGTTGGTTTATTCAATAAGGGTAATCAAGGAGATTGTAATAAACTGGCTAATTCCTAAGGTAAAACCTATTGACAGAATACATGGTAATGGACACCGTCAAGGAAGCAGTAAGTCCAGAGGGAAGGAGGCTTCCTACAACTTGGTGAGAATCCCTCGAGAAGGATAAAGGAAGCTCAATACCATGCACATCCTCCTTTCACCTATTATCGTTATTATCTTTGTTTTGTTTATTTATTTTTCAGCACTTTCACATGCTGGACAAGCATTTTACCATCAAACAGTAACCTTATCCTTAATGGAACTTTTTGGTTTGATTCTTCTGCCTCAGTTTCCCAAGCAGCTGATACTACAGACCTGTGCCAGCATTGTCCATGTTCAGTTCCATCTAGGTGAACTTTGTTGGTTAGTTAGAGAAACAAAGTCTTGACTTGGCTTATTGATTCCCCATATGATCCTTTACCATGTAACTGACAGATCATGAGGTTGGACTAACTTTAGATTCTCACTTTGCAGACATGATAATTGAAAGGTGGCATTATAATATTCTAATTGGACTCATCGATGGGGGTCACTTCTTGTCTCCATTATTAAATTCCCCACTTATTTTATATCTACTGTGTCATAACATATATTGATGACCAGTTCCAATATCCATTATTTCATGAGATTTGTAAATTAGGGACTTTTTTGGTTATTTATAACTTCAAGTCACATCTCCATCACAGTGCCCTCCCCTCACTCCTCCCGGTTCGACCTTCCTACCCTTTACTCCCTCTTCCACCCATCCCACTCCTCCAATGTGGAGTGTCCCTACATATCAGCCCCTCTCAGTTCAACAGTAATATGAAGGCTAAGAGTTTCCTCTTGCACTAGAGGCCTACATGGTAGCACCCCTAGGGCAAATTGTCCCATTAATAGGTAACAAAGTGTATGTTCCTGATCCTTTTGGTGTGTTGGTTGTAGGATAGTTATCCTGTACTATATGGCTAAAATCCAATTATAAGTGAGTAGATGCCATGTGCATCTTTCTGAGTCTGGGTTAGCTCACTCATCCATTTGGTTGCAAATTGCATGATTTTCTTGTTTCTGATAGCTGAGTAATATTCTATTGTGTAAATATACCACAATTTTTTTATCCATTCGTCAGTTGAGGGACATCTGGATTGTTACCAGTTTCTCGCTATTACAAATAAGGCTGCTGTGAACATAGGTGGGGATATGTCCTTGTGCTTTGGTGAGGAAGCATTTGGGTGGATACCTAGAAGTGGTATGGAAAGTAGGTGGAACTTAGAATTTCATATCAAGTTCAATAAGACAAACAGAGACAAATGCCACAAAAAGACACATGTGTGTGTGTGTGGGGTGGGGGGTTAGCTTGAGGTAGGGCTATTCCAAGTTTTCTAAGATATCGCCAGACTGATTTCCATAGTGGTTGTACAAGTTTACACTCCTTCCAGCAATGGAGAAGTGTTCTCCTTCCTTCACAACCTCTCCAGCATGTGCTGTCATTTGAGTTTTTGATCTTTGCCATTCTGACAGGTGTGAGATGGAATCTCAGAGTCATCTTGAGTTGCATTTCTCTGATGATTAAGGATGTTGAGCATTTCTTCAAATGTCTCATTGACATTAGAGATTCCTCTTTTGTGAATTCTCAGTTTAGCTGTGTTTCCTATTTTTTTAATTGGATTATTTGGTTTCTTGGTGTTTAATTTCTTCAGTTCTTTATAAATTATTGATATTAGCCCTCTGTCAGAAGTGGGGTTGGTAAAGATCTTACTGGATGTTGACATGTAAAAGAATGAAATTAGATCCATACTTATTACCTTGCACAAAACCTAAGTACAAATGGATCAAAGACCTTAACATAAAGCCCAACACACTAAATCTAATAGAAGAGAAAGTGGGGAAAAGTCTCAAAATCATTGGCACAGGTGACAATTTCCTGAACAGAACACCAATAGCTCAGGCTCTAAGACCAAGAATCAATAAATGGGACCTCATGAAACTGAAAAGCTTCTCTAAGGCAAAGGACACTGTCATTTGAACAAAATGGCAACCTACAAATTAGGGACTTTTTAATTTTGTGATTCCTTCTGCATTTACTAGTCAAAATTTTAAGTAAAGATTTCTTCCCTTCATTAGCTATTTAGTTATCATGACCTACAGTTTAGATCAGAAGGACAGGATAAATGCATGATTCTTTTCCCCTCTTGATTTTAACTGAATGCCTTAGTGGTTAAAAACTGGATTATTGTGAGTTTGTGAGCATAATTTATATTAGATGTGCTTATATATATAATCTACAAACAGGCAAATTTAGAACATACACACTTACACTGAATCACACCATTAATATGTGTCCTGACTATAATCCCACCACAGTTAAGGGCATCTTTCACTCTTTAGTATTAGTACATATGTCTGGGGGTTTTTTTGGCATAAGAAACAGTTCCTGGGTCAACACACCAGCCATGATGCACTGCTTCTAAGTGCTTCAAGAAGATTTCTTGCCTTGTCTTCTCCAGTGCCTGGTGGCTGGCAGCATACTTGGGCTGGTGGACATGTCACAAAATGACTATCTCTGTCTTCACATACCTTCTCTGCTTCTTCATGGCCTTATCACGTGGACATTTGCCGCTGGTTTCAGGGTCCACTGGATAAAACAATACAATCTCAAAGAAATCACTAATGTGATTACATCTTCAAAGACTCCCTTTTACCAATAATACCACATCTGTAACATCTGACCATTAGATGTACTAATCTAATGGACAGAAGATACTTCACATTCAAAGTGTGCTTGTGATTTGCTTTATAGTGATTGCTCTGTTGGAAGAATATGTGCTTTTGATGACCATTAAATGGTTCATAAAATAAAATGTTATAAATTTGAGATTATTGGATAGCATTTTTCGGTTATGTCAATATCATACCCAGTGAGACTTTACTGGTCATCTAGAAGTATCACACAGAATTTAATAAATAGCAAAAAAAAAAAAACCACAAACAAACCTGTATTATATTGTTAGCACTCCTTTGATTCTAATGTATATTTGTAGGGGGTGGAGAAGGAAAGTTTTGTCAGAGGCTGAAAAAATAAAAGAAAATGCCTCGAGAAGCTATAATTGCATTTGGTATTAGATACCTGAATTGGCTTGTTACAGCATCAAGGACTTGCTTTTACTGTCTGCTGCAACTTTCCTTGAGCAGCCCATCTTTTTATCTAATAGTACATCAACTATCCATTCTGTAATAGCTTAAGAGTGGGAAAATACAAAGGCACTGGGTACATTTTCTCTGTATTTTTTTTTCTTTTGGCTTTGAATTCACAGAATTCAGCTTCAAAGAATCCTGCTTAACAGACAAACCCTCGAGTGCATTACAAGACTGCAGACAAAGGCACTGTGTGCAGTCTAAAGCCACACAGCATCCATCACAACCATTACAGTGACAGTAGTTGTTGGCTATTGTGCCTTCCCAATATATCCCCCCCCCCTTTGTTTCCTAGCAGGATCAGATATCATGGGCTCATTTTAGGCATTTCCTGCCCTACATCTGAAATCAGCTATTTCTCACATCAAATTTCATGTCATTGAATAGAAAATAAATTAACTATTTAGAGCCTGGACTCTGAGTGCTATGGATACCCACTCTAATTGGTAATCATTATTTTGTAAACTTAATTTTCTTTAACAGCAAACTAGTGGCTCTTTTTCTTGTAATTGGCTGATCTTAAGTCTCAATTGGCCAGGAAGAGTCTATGTGTGTGTGTGTCTATTTCAACAGTGTAATTATTGGTGATATATCTTAAAGACATAACAATTTGGATAAATTTGATGTGTTTTTATTGAGTGCTAAAAGTCGTTTTTGTCTTTGAATCTTTTTTTAACTATCTTTTTATGTGTGTGTGTGTGTGTGTGTGTATGAATTTCACATCATGTACCATGATCCCACTCATCTCCCACTTCCCCTCAGACCTGCTCTCCACCCTTGCAAACTCTACCAACAGGAAAAGAAAATTTCATTGTGGAAGCTGCAGTGTGTCATAGTGTATCCCACAATATCTCATTTTGTCTACACTTTTTGGCTTGCAAATGTTCATTACATTGGTCTGGTATGAGGCCTCACTTCTGCTGCTTTGTCAGTGCTAGAACCTCAATGGGATTCCTCTCAGATATCCTGTTGTTGCCCTGTGTCATGGAGATCCTGTAGTTATAGGTCTGTAGAACTGGCCTCTTCATGCACTCCAGCAGTTCATCCAATGGTGTACATGTTGGGTGAGACAATTCAAAGCCCAGATTCTGGGCCTGCAACCCCCACATCCAGAGCTAGTTCTACTGTGCTACCAAGGTGCAGGGCCTGCTCTCCTGAGTGCTGCAGCAGGTAAGGTACTGGGCCAGCTCTCCTGCTTTTATGAACCCATCAGGGCCAACTCTCCCACCTGCTACTTATGGCAAGGGAAAAAGAAAGTGGAGGGGATCTCTCCCTTGCCACCACTCAAAGGACAAGAGTCAGGACCAGCTCTTCTGGGCTCACACCCTTGGGGCTAGTTTACCTGCAACCCCCACATCCAGGGCTAGCTCTACTGTGCTGCCAAGATGAGTTGCAGGGCCTGCTCTCCTGGGTGCTGCAGCATGTGAGGGGCAGGGACAGCTCTCCTGCTCTTTGACCCCATTGGAGCCAGATCACCTATTCCACCACTGGTAGTGAGGGCAAAAACAAAGGGAGGGAATCTCTCCATCGTCGACACCAACTCAAAGCAGACAAAATGCAAGACTGGCTCTCCCACACTCATACCCTAGGGTAGCTCACCCACAACCCCCACATTCAGGGCTAGCTGTACCGTGCTGCCCAGGCAAGGTTCAGGGCCTGCTCACTTGAGTGCTACAGCATATAAGGGGCAAGGCCAGCAGCCAGGTCTCCTACTTGCTACCAGTGATGAAAGATGAGGTAGAGGAGGGTATCTCTCCCACATCCATGCCACCACAGGGAGACTAGTGGTAAGGCCAGCTTTCCCAAACTCCCATCTTTGGGGACAGCTCTCTAGCAATTCCTGAAGTGTTTATGGCTTGCTCTTGTGAGTACTGCATCTGGCTAGGGGAAGGGGCAGCTCTCCTGCTTTCACCCCTTAAGGCCCAGTTCTTCCATGATGCCCAGGTGGAGGGGGGGGGAGTTTTGCATAGTCGGTAAACATCAACTTGTCCCTGGGTGTCAGCACAGACTAGGGATGTCCACCTGGCTTTTGATGGTAATAGACCCTTGCTGTTGCACAGCCATGGACCCAGATATGGCCCCTGTTGGCAGGAGAGGCCAGGACCCCACCATGGTCCTAGATGGCATCACTGGCTACTTACATCAGGCTGTTCTTCACTATCCTCAAGTCTATAGTTCTGCCTCCCTTCATTGTGCACACATCCTTCTGTTTCTCTTCCATTTCTCCACTGCTTACTTGCTCCTCTTAGTGGCACTGGAGCTTGTCTCAGGAGTGGTCTCAGGAGTGCTATTTCCCACTTGTGCATGGTGCACTATGGTGCCTGGTAGGAGTCATCTTCAGTGTGGTCTGACCCTCTCACCCCAGACAATTTTATTGTATCAGAAGCATATGTCTTAGTGTCAGACATATGAACCAACTTTCCAAAATACAAGCTGTGTATTTTTGGTCATCTTTCATTTCAGGAAAGCTAATTTTTATTATACTCCTTGAAGTTCACAGGAATTCTATGACACTTCTTTGAATATTTACTTAAGGATTCTAAGGACATTATGTTGTATTTTTCTTGTCCATGTTCCATATATTTTCTGGCATATTCTTTTTTTTTTTTTGCTTAAGTTCTTTATTTTCTCCTTCTTTAGTTTATCTTATTGTCCATTCTTCTGTCTATTTACTCACACTCCTTTCATTTTCATCCTTATTCTGAAGGGTTTGACTTTTTGTTTTCTGCCCTGAGTTCTGAAAGAACTAGCACATATCCTGGTGGTTCTCACTGATGTCATTCCTGAGCTGTACTGCTTGTAAGTTGTGCTACACTTTAATAGCTTCAGTGCTATTACTCATTTTAGCTCCCTTTTAATACTAGGATTTGGTTTTAATCAGCTTCATGTCTCAATTTTCTCTTCTTCCTTCAGCAACTGTCTCACTTTCCTCTGTTTTCACAGAGTTTGATTTTGAGCCTTCTTCTTCTCTTGTCTCCTAAAGATCTTCTCTGTCCTTTCCCTGTTAGACGGGGTTTTTTTGTGGAGTCAAGCTGGGATAGTTTTCCTAGAGAAGTCATTCTGAGACTCTGTCTTATTGTTTTTAAATATTAAATAATTCAATCTTCAGTTTGACAGCCTTGTTTCTTCTACATTCTTCCTGGTTCTGGAAACTCCTCATTATTTTCAATCATTGTTTCTAGACTGTCCAACATCTATCTGCCCATATCACTTTTTCTCATAGTCTCACAACACTCTCACCATTACAGAAAGCATCATTTGGATAATAGTTTAGTGGTCCTACCAGGCTCTTACCATTATACTCATCTTCCTGATGTATTATATGGCATTTTTCTCCAGTATTACCAACTGGTTGTTTTCATGTTCACCTGGTCAGAGTTTCACTCAGAATTAGGTTGGGAAATGAGCATTTTGTGGGTCTCAGGAGCACCAGAAAACCTTTCATTTCTATTCCTGCCAGTGTTTTACAATGGTTAAGTCTCAAATGCTCTGGACAGGATCTGTTTGGTGGCTTGGATTTAATGGCTTTTGGTTTTTTGTTTGTTTGTTTACTTTAGGTCTTCAGAACTCCAGGAGAATTCTTTGTCATATCATTTTGTTGATGGTATTATCTTTTGTTTATTTTTTCCATCTTATTGTATTTGGTGTACATTTGTATGATAATATTTTCACAATATATTCAAATAATATGCTGCCACAATGATTTGGTTCTGGCTGGAGTTTAAGGTAACTTTTCAAAAGTTCACCTGAACAGTTAAGTCTACAAGGATGTCAAACAAGGCTGAATTTCTCAGAATTCAACCCCAAGGAACATGGAGCAAAACACAAATGGAGAATTGGTCACCATACCAGACATGAGTGTTTGCAGTAGCAACCTCACTACTTCAGGCAAAATAACAGCAATGCCAATTTGTCTCCAGCTGTCCCCTCCTAGTTCAGGCCCATTGTGCTTGGGAAATGGGCACAGTTTGGGTCTTCAGAGTCTTGCCATTATTTGTCATTATTAGGCAACCCTTATGGGACATAGACCATGTATTCAAAGTCAGGCACAGGTGAGAGAAGTTGGGAAGTTTGCCAAAGGTCAAGAGTGATACATCTCCATGCCCAGGTATTGGTGAAGGCATCCAGAGGCAGGGTTAGCAATTACTTTTGAAAGCCAATTACCCAGAGTCAAAGTAAGACAAGTCACTGTCCTGCCAGAGGCCATTTATGTCCTAGTTTGTCTTTGCCTTGGATGCTCCAATATACAAGACTTAAAATACTCTGTGTCTGTTGCTCTGAGGAGCCATATTCTGGGTCCACACTGGAAATAAATGGAGCATCTTTTCTGCATGAAGCTGTATGTTTTGTCCCTAAAGTTAGGTCTGTCTTTTTCATCTCAATTATTACCTAATGCACAGCACTGTCATGGTGGAGAAGCTCTCAGGCTTACCATCTGAAGGGCCAGTGTAGATGTCTCCAAACAGGAGACTTCAGCTTCCTCCTTTACTCAAAGGACTCTATCTCTGCCTCCTCCTTTTTAGCTCTGATGAGCTGAAGAAAACGGCAAGTTTCCTTCTCGGCAAAGCTACCATTGGTTTACAGAAAATACATCCATATGCTCAATGGAAAAATAACCCCCAAACCCATGGTTTGCTAAGTGCTTCTGACCTGCTGGGCTCTGGCATATGCTCATCATTCATATTATCTCCTTTCATTTTCACAACAACTTGTACAGTGGGTATTCAGTTTAGGTGTATTTGTAAGTAATATAACCCTCTTTAAGTGAGAGTAAATTTGATATAAGGAATGAAATGCTTATGAAGTCATAAGAAGTGTGAACAGGGGTAGGTTAGGTTACAGACTAACAGGTTACGTCATGAGGAAAAGGCCACATGACTGACACTCTGACCAGGGAACTATTGATACTATAACAACCAAGAAGCTCCTATGAGGACTGTGGGCTTTGGATCTTCTCTCAGATATCCTATGGAGATCAGGAAGGCATTGTTGAAACTCCTGGAGAAACTGAGAATGCATCACATGACTGTACTTCAGAAGCCAGGCCTAGGCACCAGATGCACATCACCAAAGAATGTCTTGGGTGCTGCCTCTTTCTCCTCACTAAACACACCTCTGAGTTCAGATCACATCAGCATACATCTGATTGGCATAGTCTTATTATAATTAGTATCCTTGCTAAGATGAAGCAATGGAGATGCAGTTTTAACCTTTGTAGCCTAAGTAACACCAACAGGCACATCAGGAAGGCCTCATCATTGAGCACACGAAAAGAACCAGGAGTTAACCTAGATCTAAGCCCATGTTCTCAATCACCCTATTCTCTGCCTGCCCCTAGAAGGACCTCTGGTCAAACAGGTAAAGGAGGGTCAGAATTTCTATACCAACAAACTCTTTCCTGACGTTCAGTTGTTGGTTCTATCTCATATCTGTCTTGTACTAAACCTCTTAAACCTTTCAAATGGGGGAAGAATCTACTTATCACCTAATAAATTATGTACAGACCCAACTTTCAGTCTGCTGTACACACACACACACACACACACACACACACACACACACACACACACA
>CAJQZJ010032812.1:1210036-1242800 GCA_907164525.1 Lophiomys imhausi
ACACACACACACACACACACACACACACACACACACACACACACACAGAGTTCAGACTTGCACCAAATTATATTGGTAGCAAATCATATTGCTTTCATTTGTCATGAGAAAGTAACTATCTCCATTAAAAAAAAAATAAAGCTTGACCTCAACCAGGGAATGGAATAGAAATACAGGTTTCTTCTATAAAGGGGCCTCAGAACATCACAATTTAAATAGCCATTGATATATTTAATTTTTTTTGCCTATGCAAGTATTTATTGGGGATTTACTTCATATCTGGACTACTTATCCTTGCCCTCATGATGTATATTATTAAATATTAGTTTGGAGGTAAAGCCTAATGTTAAGTGACAATATTTAAGGAATTAAGATAGAAGAAGAAAGGATATTATAAGAACAACAAAAGAGGCATGAGCAAATTTTTTCCCATGGAAGCTCCATATAAGATGATTCCAGTATAATGTTTAGAAGTTGCCAAGGCAAATGCAGAAAAGTCCAGTGTTGAGACAGAAGGGGCTACAATACCTTAGTCCCCACAAAGAAGTGAGAAGAACATTTGCGATAGTCAATGAGGAGCTGTCTGGTTGGAGTATAGAGGCAGGGAGGACAGATAGCCAGCATGAGCTAAGAGGATGAGCATAGGATGGTCTGGTGTGGACATGCAGGGTGATTAAACAGAATGAGAATCCTCCATTTCATTCAATACACCCACTATTGATTTGGGTATATCACCAAATCATGTTGTTTGTTAGGCAAGATTGTGACAGATATTAAAGTAGTAGGTAATTGTCAATGGGTTAGTGGACTTATATTAATAAAAGAAAGCATCCTAGAATTTGAGGCTCTTTCTCACAATTTGTATGTTCCACCTGTAACAGTCAGCAAGCTTTTATTAAGATGCCCTCCTTGCAGAAGCACATTCTTCATGTTCAGTGAATATCCAGAGTAACAACAGAAAGTTTCCAACTCTTAAGGTAATCTCCTATTTTTAGTATTCTAAAAACTACACTTCTGTTTTTCAATAGTAAAGGATAGAAATTTAGATTATTAAAATAGTTGATCTTTGCCTTCTGTAATTATTCAAAGTTTCCCCTGTGCTATTTATATCATAATAGTTACTAGTTAAAGATGAATATTGCAATCATAATACTTGATCATTACTTATACAGGGGGTGAAAAAAATCTGTGGTTATTTTCTCCTTGAGTTTTGAGTTTAGAATAGTAAAATATTGGAGAAGTTCTGGTGATTTCCAAGGCTATTAGGGCTGTTCCACTTACAAGCATGAGGAAAAACTGGAGGGAAAATGTACAAGTGGGTAGCATAGGGTAAAGACCCTTTTCAGCCTAAACTTGAATGGAACATATCCTAGTGTCATACAATACCCCTAACCTATCAAACATCATGGCCTAGCAACATAATACTCTGTAATACTTCGTTTCTTAATCTTTTGGGGGAAAATTGAGATCTTTGGTTCATTGTCACTGCTCAGCATCTCCAAATTGTAACAAACTGCTTGTTTCTGATTCAGGAAAAGATCAACAGTCAAAATTCAGTGGCAGTCATAATGGTACATACCTCTAATCTAAAGACCGAGAAAGGCTATAAAGCATATATCTTTTATATGTGTAAAAAATTAAACATATCTGAGGTATGGTGTCTGTTTAATAAGCTCAGTTTTTTTGTTACACCATCACAAAGACAAGCCATTGTAAGTTGGGTACCTTCTATATATGGAGAGTCTATGCTCCTGTAGCAACTCCAATGAAATTGCTGTTTCTCAGGGCTAGACTTGGGTGAGATCATTTTTTTTTTTTCGTCGTTTACTAGGGCTCTATCTGGAGTCAAAACATATTTGCTAATGTCTCTAGGAAAAGTCACACAACACAGGGGAGGTGGCATGGTGGCAGGGATGTGAAGCATTTGGTCACCCTGTGTTGTTTGGTGTCTGTAATCAAGAAGCAGGCAGGAAGCAGATCTACACTAAGGCCTGAGGATCCACTACAATAAACCACTTGTTGCATAAATCCCCTACAACATAAAAATTCCATAACCTTCCAAAGCAGGACCATATGCTAGGGACCAAGTGTTCAGACTCATGAGATTATAGGGACAACTCATATTCAAACACAATGGGGGGGGAATAAAAAATAACTATAATAAATGCTTAAGAATGTAAAATGTTAGAGTAAAAGTTTATAATCAGGTCATATAATGGTAAGATGGCAATTAGAGGAGGTTATCCATGTGCTGAGATCTGAGAGACCAATAAGTAGTCTGATGGGGTTCATAGAAATAGGGTTTCCCTACAGAACAGATAGTCCAGAGGTTCTCAACCTGTGGGTTGTAACCCCTTTGGATTTGAACAACTGTAGAAAAAAGTAGCTAATTAAATGATTTACTAGTATTTATATTGTATTTAATTGGTTTGGCAGTGTTAATCCTTAACCTGCCATTATAAATGAATACATTCAGACACCAGGTGGATTTTATCAAGCCTAGGCCTGAGTTGTGTAATCCTAGCCCATCTAAGCTAGCTCATAATTCTATTACCCAAATATGACCCCATATATACATATGTCCCTTTGGACTATTATTTTTCACATTATGCCGATGATCCAGGCCATGTGGAAGGATCTTCTTTAATCTACCCCATGGCATGTCCTCCTTGTTTGCTCCTGGCTTTTTCTCCAGCAAGCTTCTTTTTCCCAAGATGCTCTCTCTCTCAAAAAGCCCTCACACCTTAGTCCTGCCTACCTCCATCTTTGTCCAATCTCCAGGCCTCAGCATTTATTTAACCAATCAGAGTCAAAGTAAGTAACAGACAGCAAGCAGGACCAATCAACATTTAGAACAAACCTTTCACAGGGATCACATATCAGATATCCTGCATATCAGATATTTACATTACGATTCATAACTCTCTCTCTCTCTCTCTCTCTCTCTCTCTCTGTGTGTGTGTGTGTGTGTGTGTGTGTGTGTGTGTGTGTGTGTGTGTAATTTTAACAATATTGGAGAAGACCAAATGAATACAGCAGAACCTGTTCTCAGCTTGCATTTTTCTTTCTTCTCAGCAGCATGCACATTCTTGTGAGCCAGTAGCTATGACATTCCTCTGAAAAGGGAGATCCCAAGAGAGCAGTCTGGTTCTGAATGAGGGCCAGACAGCATAAAAGAATTAAGTACACATTTATTAGAGAGATATACTGGCAAGGTTAGAGAACTTGTATTGATAAATCATCTTCTTATGAAGAGCTTCACTTCTTTCCTATGACCACTCAGTGTTGTATAGAGATATCCATTGTGAAATGTCACCTTTGTGTGACAATGCAAAGACAGCCTACATTCACTGATTCTTATGTGATCCCTTAGGGATGAAGAATAGCAATCTGGGTGGAGAAGAGCTCAGAAATGACTCCAGACATAATGGCTAAGAACAGTAGGGATGCTGATTCTGTCTAAGATAGGACTCAGGGGAACATACTAACTACCTTCAAGTCCATAAAGCTTCAGTGTATAGAAGAAGACAGAGCAAATTTTACCTTGCTCCAGGGAAAGAGGCAGGAATTAAAAATGTCCATGTCCAATACCAAAAAATAATTTTCTATAGTTATACACTAATATAATATGTTTTCTTGTGAGATATTGAGCCCATTGTCCCCAGAGATAACCAGCGAGAAATGAGCTAATAACTTGTTGGGGACACTATAGAGGTGACTCCTGGATTTTGCAATGATAAAAACACTTACCAGTGCTTTAATACTTACACTATGCCAGGATCTCTGCTCAGGGCTTCAGCAATGTTGCCTTTTTTAATTTTCATAGCAACTGTCTGTAGAAAGAATGGTTTATTTTTAGATGAGAAACTTCTGGCTTAGAGAACTTAAAACTGTCTTATTAGGACATGCAATTAGAAAACAGAGGAAGCAAGTCTGGGCCCAGTTCTTTCTGACTCTGAATCTGTTGCCCTTTCCCATCGTGAGCTCTGGTGGACTTAGGAAATTCTCAGACCACAGCCTCTTTCATTAGCATTCCTTCAGACTTTGCCCGAATATCATATTCTACTCCACCACAAGGATGAGGAACAGCATTCAAAAGAAATGATATCAGCAGGTCAAGGTTTGTGAGTCTCCAAGGCTGGACACAGTGGAGCTCGTCTCTCTCTCTATTGCTAAGTGAGATAGCTCCCTTTGGCTTTGCCTTCTCCTTTCTACGTTTTACTTCTACAAGCCAGATCCTCAGACTGACATCCACTCGCTCTGCCCGAGGCTGCCAGAGCTGAAGCTGTGTCCTTTAGGAATGTATGAGGAAATGAGTGATCAATAGCAGGGTTTGGATACTCTTGAGTCCCTAGCCCAAAGTCATCCTAACCTCATCCCAACACTGAACACACATTTCATTCTTTTATTATTATTAAGTGTTTTCCAATTAATTCTCGGACTTTGCATTCTAACATTCTCTTAATACAGATGATTTTGTTTAAGAGTCCAGAATGGGGGTGTTTTCTTTGATGTGTTCACCTTTCTGGAATTATTAGAAGGGAGGATTGGTTTGTTCTGAGTTTTCTTTCATTTGCTTTGTTTCCTGACTCCACGGAGGAGAATGTGATATTGTTTATGCTCCCTGCACAGTCAAGATGTGCTCACATTGTTCTTGGGTGCCTGATAAAGTTGCAACTCAAGAAACCTTTCTAAAGGCACACATGATTGATGGTTTGGTGAAATTGTCCGGACCCTATCTCTTCTAATTCCCACAATGTGCAGAGCTCCAAGTGGACAATGCTGGAAGAACACATAGCAGAGGTGTGCTTTAGTCAGTGGTACAAAATAGGATCATCAATCCTGCCAGCAAAAACTAGAGAATCTGCTTCCCCTAATCTAGAGAGAAAATAAACCTGTGAATAAATACAAAATCATAGTGTTTATTGAATAATGGTATTCTACATTATTCCTTTCACTTATTACACAAGCTCATAAGGACTAGTACCAGTACTTGGTAGTCATCCTCGGAGACCAAGTCACTGGTAGGAGGATCCACCTGTCTAGTCCACAAATCCATTAGCCAATAGCCTAACTGGTGAAATTTAATTTCATGATCATAATGTTAAAGAGCAAATATGGATGAAGAAGAGGAAGAACACACGACCAGTGACCACCTAAAGTGAGATGTGGGCCCAGCCTCACCTGACTTTAAAGCCTAAGTTCTTTCATCAATCCACTTTCTGGGTAGAAACACCAAATCTCCGGGGTTAGATCAAATTGCATTGGATTCTGCCATCATTAGACATTGTTTCCAATGTTGACAAAGAACAACACACAATTTAGGGAGGGTTGTTCAGTGGTAAATTGCCTTGAACCCGGCTATCACAATAATGCATCCCCCCCTCTCTTCCTGGCTTCCCCCTTTCCTTCACTCCTCCCACCCCACAAAATGCCTTATAGCTATCAGAGACAGTGATAGCTGCTTCATTCATAAAGCACATTAAAAGCTTCTTCAGATGCTTTGTTTCTGGATTATCAAGGGTTGAGGAAAAAGAAGATAAAAGGATTCTCACTGGCCAGGAATCTGCTCAGTACTTAGGAGATTAGTAACATTTTCTAGGATATTCAGAAACTATGCTTCTGTTTTCCCCAGCAATAGGTTTAAATTGGCAACTGCAACTCTGTCTTCTCTCCCTTGGATGCTGTTGAAGGCATGCTAAGTCAGCAAAAATGAAGCTGATTTTCCTTTTATTCTCAAAGAGGTTTTCTCCTAGGGGTAGGGCTGGATCACACATTCTGTGACTAGGATTTCTAAGCATGGAGCAGCAAAGTATCCAGTTTGAAGCAAGGGTCCAAGTTTAGGTTTGATTCTATAGCCCTCATCCAAGCACACTAGTAACTTAAAAGAGTCAACTAGCATGCCAGGTAAACTGGGAAATTAGCATGTGAGATGAAGACAGAATGTACCCAAGCTGTCAACTTACATTTATGGAGTGAAACAAGCCTTCCTTCTATATAAGGAAATAGCTCTGTAGTGGACTGGCACTCCTGTGGAGGACACAAGTCATGGACACGTAATAATGTGGGAGAACACCAGGAGGTTCCAGTGAGCACTCCCTCCACACGTTCCTCTAGCACTTTAGGAAAGATCTGGAAGAGCACATGGATCCCCATCACAGACTCCTCTGACAAGTTTAATAAACACAAAATACCTTCCACCCAACAGTGGTTACATATGACTTCCAACCCTGGAAGGGTTTACTGCTTTGTTTAGGACAATACAGATATGGAAAACATTTCTGCTCTTTAATCTGACCTGGAAGTATGGCTTTTTGGGGTCCTTGTCTTTGTAGTTCTTCTCTCTCTGCAAGACTAACACCACTCACAGTGTCTGTCGTCTGTCTGTCTGTCTGTTGGTCTTGGCCACTTGTTCCTATCATCTTGAAAAATCCTACAAAACAGGTACAAATCAGCCATAGGTCAGGAGTTTGCAAAACAAACTATACTTTATGGCTACAAGTACTTTCCCTGGTTCAGAGCCCTGAGTTCTATGTATAGCAAAAAATTTATGTTGTCTATATTTAATCCAGTTGGGTACATTTTTCCAGTGGCTACTGATACTTCTATTACTGCTTATATTTCCAAACATCGTCTCATCTTTCTCAGTAACCACTATAGTCAAAGCTCTCCCTGCCAGGCCTTTCCTTCCCTCATCTGATTGCTGCTGTGATGAACCCAGTCTACAGCTATAGAGAAAGCCATAGGGTTAGGCTGACTTGGTGGGTGACTGTGGAAACTATAGGGAAAGAGAGATGAAAACAGAACTTAGAGTCATGTAGTCTGGGCAATAATATTTCTATTAATAAAGCTAAAGGCAGATATGACAGACACATAAGATAGGAAAAGAATTATTCAATGAAATGGAGACCTACAATGTATTTAGTTGGGACCTGACTCAGGTGTGGGCCAGATGAGGTAGTAGAAGGGTAGTTCTAAGATTTAGACAAGGAACAGAAATGCTGACTTGAGTCTGATGTTGTGGAACTGTGTTGAAGCTAGAGGAGATTTCAGAAAGCAGGATGGAGTCAAGGTAAGCCCAGGAGCAGCAATGCCATGGGGGAGCAGAGGAGGTGCCAAGGTTATATTGAGTCATGAAGAAAAGGGAGAGGAGGTTTTGAGTGCACTTAGTGTCTAACTCTAACTGTGAACAATTAATTAAGTGCAATTATTAAAGAATGACAAAGATTTTACAAGAGCCACATAGAAGAACAGATAAGAGAACAATATTGTGACTTAGATATTTTTTGTATGCCTATTATAGGTCACAGACAGTGAACTTGGAGAGAAAGACTGCATCATAAGTCACAGAATGTCAATAAGGCTTGGTGTGATGGTCCAGAGGCCTGGTGCAGCCATGAAAGATGCATGGTCGAAGAGGTACAGCCACACCTCACGTACAGGGACAGGGGAAGTGGCAACACAGAAAAAAGATTTACCTTGATGTAGCCACACAAATCCCAAAGTAGAAGTTTCACAGAGTGTTTGGAGAGGAAAAACACATCTTAAGCACCCCATAAGTGACTACTGTGGGTGTCTGGAAGATATATAGAGGCAACATCACTTCCTAAATGAAACCATGGGTTTGGTGCACAGAAGAAACTTTGAGAAGCAGGCAAGAACATTCCAATTAGGTGAATATCTGCTTCTATTTTTGGTTTATTGAAAATTAGGAGCTAAATATTTTCTCTCTCACAAGGTAAAGCTGCTATATTACCTTGGATTGAACTCTTACTAACAAATCAGTCACTGGTGTGCAAGCCTCTTCCCAGCAGTTACCCCACTTCTCACATCAACCTGGGAACTTTAAGCTTTGTGATGTTTCTTCATGGAGCTTGCCTGGACCAGTTAGATATGATTTGAGATATTTATTAAAATAATCTATAAAGAAAAGTACCCACTTTCTACTTAGGACTTTGTGAATCATATCCAGACAGGTTCAACATGTAAAAACAAACCTGATAGAAACATGTTATAGTTCAAATAATTTGAATTTGCTAAGCAAACATCTGACTTTTCTAGAATAAACTAACCAGAATTTTTCAGCTGAATCAATAGATTACTTATGTTATTTTTGCTACTATCAGTTTTAATTGTTATTCCTCTTGTTTGCAATTAACTGAGACCCAAATAATATAGCTTTTCAATTGGGTTTCCTCATTCTAACTGCTATTCCATATATTATCTCAAGATTGTCAACCATTTCTTCTTAAATCATGAATTTTCCAATTACTCAAACGCCTCTCCATATTTAGTAATTATTGTATGAATTTCAGCCTCTCTTAGATGTTATATAAACTATTATCAAATTAACAAACTATCCATCTCTAGATATTTCCTTCCTTTTGAGGTAAATTCTACTAGCAAGAGATGTTACTATTTCCTTTTGAAAAGTTCTTCCTGTATTTTCCCAAACTCATATTTTTCATTATACTATTTTGATCTCTCATTTTAGTAGTTCATGTTAGAGTGTAGTTTATAATTCTGTATGATGAGTTCATCTTTAAAACTGGTGATTTTCACAGTGGGAGCTGAATATAAGTTAGGTTGGTCAATGGTTGATGCCCACTTTTTATCAGTACTTGGGGTACATTAATCAGTTTATGCTCATCTTCTTTGTTGGAGATCTTACACAATGGAGGAAATTATAAGTTTTGACCACAGCTAACCATGAAGCATGGAGATTTCAGGGATGAGCACTCTTTACCCATATGCTGTTGTCTAAGGAAGAAAACTTCCTAGTGGTGTCTAAGAGGTCGTGTGTGTGTGTGTGTGTGTGTGTGTGTGTGTGCGCGCGTGTGTGTATGTGTATGTTATAAATATGTTTATATGTGTGTCTGTATATGTGTGTGTATGTATATGTTATAAATATGTTTATATGTGTGTCTGTGTATGTGTGTGTGTCTATGTGTGTGTGTGTGTGTGTGTGTGTGTGTGTGTGTGTGTGTGTTAGATTCCATTCTCAAAGTGTGATAGTTAATCTTGGCCATGGAAACAAATCTCTAGGTTTGTCTGTAAAATTTTTTCTAGATCAGAGTAACTGAGGTGGGAAGACCTATTGTAAATATGGGTAGCAAAGAAACCACACACACACACACACACACACACACACACACACACACTACAGATGACATCAATTGCCATGAGAAGCCATGGGACCACTGGATATCATGAGAAATCTTGTGGGCCCTCAAGATTGTCAAGAATCATGAGATGATGCAATATATAAACCAGAGAGCTCCACATGGCACTCCCTTCTGCATGCTCTTCCTCTTGCCCTCACAGCTGAGACACATGCTGGAGAAGAGCACAGTAAGGTATGGCATACGCAAACCTTTGGACCTCACGGTCATAAACTGAGGTGGAGTCCAAAAGAGAAAGACTTTTCACTGAAAGTCAGACTGAGAGAGACCCTTTGCCATAATTTAGCCTATTAAGGAATGCAGAAAAAGTGGGCAGAGTTCAGAAGTTGCTTGGAGAAGCATTAGGCCGTGCAGCCTACACAGGCAGAGGAGACTATAGAAGTGGGAGACTGTTATGTAGGGACATTCCACTCCAGAGGAGTGGGATGGAAGGGATAATGGGTAGAGGGTGGGAGGCAGGATTGGGAGGGGTGGAAAGAGGACACTGTGATGGAGATGTAACCTGAAGTAATAAATAAATATTAAAAAAATAAAAAGAAGTAAATCTCAGTTGATCGATGAATCTGATCTCAGTTTAGCAGCTAAAACAGATTGACTTTATAAGCCC
Source organism: Lophiomys imhausi (assembly GCA_907164525.1). Taxonomy (NCBI): domain Eukaryota; kingdom Metazoa; phylum Chordata; class Mammalia; order Rodentia; family Muridae; genus Lophiomys; species Lophiomys imhausi. The sequence continues at coordinate 1,219,826 of CAJQZJ010032812.1, forward strand.
GTCACAATCTAGTCATTGAAGTAAACTAGCCATACACACTGGTAAAGCTAGGCCCATAGGATGCTAAGCTTGAAAGAGACTGCCTGCAGGGACTGCAATATCCAGATTGCCAAAATCAAGTTATCCTGTATGGAACTATGCTAAAGAATATTAATATCCTTTAAGAAAATTAAGACAGGGTTAGTTAGGTGTTCTTAGATATTAAGTGTTTATAGGTGTTTTAAATAAATTTTTTCTGTTACAGAAAAACTAGAAAAAAGGAGTCAAGCAGCAGCATCCACCTGCCTCTAGATAGAGATACATTTGAGTACTTGGATTAGGCCAGTATTCATATTTCTTTGACTTTTTTTATATCTATCAATATTCCTGTGTGTGTGTGTGTGTGTGTGTGTGTGTGTGTGTAGTCAAGGCAAATGACAGATGTCTTTATCAGTTCAGCCAATCGCCACCTTAATTTTGACACAGAGTCTATTACTGAAGCTCACTGATTTGGCTAGATGGTCTAGCCACCAAGCCCCAAGAATCTTCCAACCCAGTACTGAGATTATAGGCATGGACTACACCCAATTATTTCTGTAAGTGCTGGAAATCCAAACCCAGATCGCCATGCTTGTGTGGCAAGCACTTTACTGACTGAGCCATCGCCTTAGCACCCAGGTCTTCCTTCAAAACTGTTCTACTCTTTACTTCATCAGCCCATTGATTAAGTCTTACTCATCTTCATAAAGGAGCCCTTACATATTTGAAGACAGTTGCTGTAATCCCGGGTCTTCTCCTGGGTATATGACCATGCCAACTGTTCTTCATAGTAACTATGGTATGTTTGTCAAAGCCACTCTCAACACCAACACATGGGCTATCTTCTTGTAGTGACACTCTGTCTGGATATACTTGTCCAACAAGCAATGTATTATAAACCCCAAGTCACATTTCTCTACATTGTTTACAATTGGTATACAATACCTTTTTTCAAATGATTCAATTAAACCAAGAAACATTGCATTTACGTCATCTCCAAGTCTACTGGAGTATTTTCCATTTATAATTAATTAATTTTTAAATTATTTCAGTTGTTTTGTACTGTATTTATTGTTATAAGAGAAAGAACCATTTGTTGGACTGAAAAAAAAAAACCAAGCTGCTTGCCGTTTTCAAAGATTCTGACATCTTAAATATTCTTTCCGGATTTTTTTTTCTTGGTGCACTGAGCTTTGTTTTCTCATTGTGTGTGAAACAACAGTCTGGAGTAAAACATCTTCTAAAATCTTCCTTTAAAAAAAGAGTTCTTTATACTGCTGTTGCCCTGTGTCATGGAGATCCTGTAGCTTTGGATCTGTAGGACCAGCCAGCCCCTTCATGCACTCCAATAGTTCATCAATGGAGTAGATATTGGGGTGAGCCAATTCAAAGCCCTGGATCTGGGCCTGAGAGGTTTCTGGGCTAGTCAGTTCACCTGCTTTTCCACTATCATGCCCTTGGGGCAAGCTCATCAGCAACCCCTGCTACCAGGGCCAGCTCTACCCTGCTGCCCAGGCAAAGTGAAGGTCCTATTCTGGTTATTGCAGCTGGTGAGGGACTCTGCAAGTTCTCCCAGTCTCATGATCCAGGGCCTGCTCCCCTCTTGCCATAGATGCAGGGCATCTCTCCCTCATCTTGCCTCTGCATACTAGACAAGAGGCAGGGCTGGCTCTCCCATACTCACACCTTCTGGACTGGCTCTCACGCAATCCCCATATCCAGCGCCAGGTCTACTGTGCTTCCCAGATGAAGTACAGGGCATGCTCTCTGGAATGCTGCAACAGGTGAGAGGAGTCCCAGTAAGGGTGCAGTATTGATAGTGTAGCAAAAGCCAGAGTCCTCAAAGCAGACCAACGAGTCATTGCAATGAACATTTGCAAGCAAAAAGTATGGACGAAATGGTAGTCTGTGGGACACATTGTGACACATTATAGCTTCCACAATGGGATTTTTTTTTCTCTGTTGGGGTTGCAGGTTGCAAGGGTGGAGGGAAGGTATGAACGGAGAGGGAGATGAGTGGGATTGGGGTACATGATATAAGATTCACAAAGAACCAATAAAAGTTTAAAATGTTTTCTTTATACAATATCTGGTATATTTTTCAGTAATCAAAAAGACCAGCTTTGTGGAGTTCATTCCTGGTAATTGATGCTGAATACATGAAACAGTTCTTTTTCCAAAGGTTTGTAAACCATGTATTTTAAATTATATTCTAGAATTTAAAATAAGTTGGTATCCAATAATGAGCCATAGTTTCTGGAACTTGCTTTCTCTTTTCAATTCAGAAACAAAAAAAAATTCATATCCCACTGGTATGCATTTTCTTCTTTTTCCTATTTTTTTTAAATGTTTATTTATTACTTCAAGTTACATCTCTATCATAGTACCCTCTTTCCACCCATCCATGTTTCACCCTGTTACCCTCTCCTCCCTCTACTACCCATCCCACTCCTCCAATGTGGAGTGTCCTACATATCAGCCCCTCTCAGTTCAACAGTCATATGAAGGCTAAGAGCTTCCTCTTCCACTAGAGACCTACATGGTAGCACCCCTAGGGCAAATTGTCCCATTAATAGGTAACAAAGTCCATGTTCCTGATCCTTTTGGTGTGTTGGTTGTAGGATAGTTATCCTGTACTATATAGCTAAAATCCAATTATAAGTGAATAGATGCCATGTGCATCTTTCTGAGTCTGGGTTAGCTCACTCAGGATGAGCTTTTCTAGTTCCATCCATTTGGTTGCAAATTGTATGATTTCCTTGTTTCTGATAGCTGAGTAATATTCTATCACATAAATATACCACAATTTTTTTTATCCATTCATCAGTTGAGGGACATCTGGGTTGTTTCCAGTTTCTAGCTATTACAAATAAGGCTGCTATGAACATAGATGAGGCTATGTCCTTGTGGTTTGGTGAGGAATCATTTGGGTGGATACCTAGCAGTGTTATGGCTGGGTCTCGAGGTAGGGCTATTCCAAGTTTTCTAAGATATTGCCAGACTGATTTCCATAGTGGTTGTACAAGTTTGCACTCCCACCAGCAATGGAGGAGTGTTCCCCTTTCTTCACAACCTCATCAGCATGTGCTGTCATTTGAGTTTTTGATCTTAGCCATTCTGACAGATGTGAGATGGAATCTCAGAGTCATCTTGAGTTGAATTTCTCTGATGGGTAAAGAGCATTTCTTTAAATGTCTCTCAGTCATTAGACATTCCTCCTTTGTGAATTCTCTGTTTAGCTCTGTTTTCCATTTTTTTGACTGGATTATTTGGTTTCTTGGTGTTTACTTTCTTGAGATCTTTATAAATTTTGGATATTAGCCCTCTGTTGGAAGTGGGTGGGATTGAAGATCTTTTCACAATCTGTAGGTTGCAATTTTGTTTGAATGACAGTAGTATTGTATTATACACCATGATCAAGTAGGCTTCATCCCAGGAATGCATGGATGGTTCAACATATGAAAATCCATCAACATAATTCACCATATAAACAAGCTGAAAGACAAAAAACCACATGATCATCTTGGTAGATGCTGAAAAAGCATTTGACAAAATCCAACACCCCTTCATGCTAAAAGTCCTGGAGAGAATGGGCATACAAGGACCATTCCTAGAAATAATAAAGGTGATATACAACAAGGCAGTAGCCAATATCAAATTAAATGGAGGGAAACTTAAATAATTTCCTCTAAACTTAGGGACAAGGCAAGGATGCCCACTTTCGCCATATCTCTTCAACATAGTACTTGAAGTTCTTGCTAGAGCAATAAGACAACTAAAGAAGGTCAAGGGATACAAATTGGAAAGGAAGAAGTCAAATTATCCCTATTTGCAGATGATATGATAGTATGCATAAGCAACCCCAAAAATTCCACCAGAGAATTCCTACAGCTGATAAATACCTTCAGCAAGGTGGCTGGATACAAAATTAATTTAAAAAAATCAGAAGCCATTCTTTATACAAAAGATAAATTGGGCTGAGAAAGAAATTAGGGAAACAATATAAATAGCCTTCACAATAGCCACAAACAATATAAAATACTTGGGGGTAACTCTAACCAAGCAAATTAAAGACCTGTATGACAAGAACTTTAAGTCCTTGAAAAAAGAAATTGAAGAGGACATCAGAAGATGGAAAAATCTCCCATGCTCATGGATAGATAGGATCAACATAGTAAAAATGCCCATCCTACCAAAAGCTATACACAGATCCAATGCAATTCCTATCAAAATACCAACACAATTCTTTAGAGACCTGGAAAAAACAATTCTCAACTTCATATGGGATAACAAAAACCCAAAATAGCTAAATCAATCCTGTACAATAAAAAAACATCTGGAGGTATCACCATCCCAGATTTCAAGCTGTACTACAGAGCAATAGTAATAAAAACAGCATGGTACTGGTATAGAAACAGACCAGTGGATCAATGGAATCGAATTGAAGACCCAGAAATGGACCCACACACCTATGGTCACTTAATTTTTGACAAAGATGCCAATACCATACAATGGAAAAAGGACAGCATCTTCAACAAATGGTGCTGGTCCAACTGGATGTCAACATGTAAAAGAATGAAATTAGACCCATAGTTATCACCTTGCACAAAACTTAAGTCCAAGTGGATCAAAGACCTTAAAATAAAGCCTGACACACTAAATATGACAGAAGAGAAAGTGGGGAAAAGCCTAGAACTCATTGGCACAGGTGAAAACTTCCTGAACAGAACACCAAAAGCTCAGGACCTAAGACCAACAATCAATAAATGGACCTCATGAAACTGACAAGCTTCTCCTATGCATTTTCAATGATGTTAGAGAACTGATAACACACAGTGGCCAAGATTCCATGGTCAGTCTTCTTTCAGATCTGCCCCAACCTCATTGTGTGATCCTGAGAAAGTTGGATGACTGCTTCATAAAAGAAATTGAAGTTTGATTTTTAGGGTTTTTCTTCTTTCTCATAGTTATTTTTCATGGGATGCTGGGGATCAAACTCTGGGTCTACCTCTGCACTCTACCTAGTTCCAGGGAAAGAGTCACCATCTAGCAAAGAACAAATCATAACACTATCATAAAGCAGGTGAGGATATTAGTTAGAGGCCTTAGAACTTAAACCTGGTTCTGTCTTATATCTGGCCATTTGACTTTGTCCAAACCACTTAGTTTCTGTAAAACATGGGCTTCCTATTTTCACAATGGAGACAATATTACCTACTCTCACAACTGTTGAAATAACAGGGTGGACTAACTTAAAAAGAGCTGTATTTCCATTGTCTTTATCTTCAACCATTATTGACCATTTACAGCCTATAGGAAGATTTGGAAGTTTTCGGATATGGTGTGATTGCCAGTCAAAGCAGAAATGTCTGGGGCCAACCATCTCAGCAACATAACAGGCTTCCTCTGGATTAAACCTAGCCAGAAAAAATAAACTCCTTGAACTGATATCCTCTCTGCAAGGTCAGATATCCAAAAGCAATGTGCTTATTCTCCAAGGCAATGACAGATATTTGGTACCAACAGAAGGAAGAGGGGCAAACAGTTTAAAATAAAAAGCAAGCTCAATTTGGCCAGTGAATGCTGACTTCTTAACAAACATCTCAACTCTCCAAGTGTAGAATTGGCTCATTTTCATAAACTCTGCTCCAGATGTTGTTTGTTCTCACCGGGTAGCCAGGCTGAGCGCCCCCTAGGAACACAGAGAATGATCAAATTTGTGATCATCATAAAACAAATATTGTATGCAGTTTGAATATTTTCAGACTGCTGGCCTCTATTTGAATATTTGAGTGGATTCTCACCACATGACATGTTTCATTCCAGCTCCAACTCAGTGGGTTGCTACAGGGAAAGAAAGCATTCATGATTAATTCTGTTCATAAACACATTGGGAAAAGTGTATGGGGGTGGGGAGAGATCTCCTCTATATTGGCATTTTAAGTTCTGCAACTTCAATTCAATTTAATTATTTCTTCCCCGTGGCTTTAAATTGATGAGCTTCAAAAAACAGAGTTTCTTCTCATATACTTAATTACTTTTTCCTGTTAAAAGAGAATGAATTCACAAACAAAAGGCTCCAAAGTCAAGGCAGTTCGAGGAGAGAGGGCACAGCATGCCAGGCTGAGTATCTGGAGCTGTGGGCTCAGGACCTGTCACCATAATCGTGATCTGCTCAGCTCTGCCTCCGTGCATTTGTCTCTCTCCATTATTAATAATAGGACACATAATCTCTAAAAGCTTCTCTGGCCCTAAAGGTTATGATATGCAATTGTGGCAGCATTATGCAGAGACTGTCACTCTCACCGGGGATCGTAAATCTCTCAGCGACACAGAGAGTGCTGAAACAACAGCTGATTTCTGCATTCACAGCCTATTGACCATGACCATGGGGGATGAAATTAACCTCCCTGCCATATGCTTTCTTCACCTTTGCAATAATAATAACTGCAGCCTTCGCCAGATGACTCTCAGACTGATGTGAGGACCGAGAATCAAAATAAGGTAATGGAGGTAAAAGAGTGAAGCCAAGGGGGGCACTGTTAGGATGGTAGGATACTGGGCCTGTCTGAGTAGGTGTATGAAGGTTAGGCTTAGATGGTGGTTAAGAGGGTTAACTGGTGGGTTTAAGTATGTGACACAAATATCAAATACTGTATTCTCTGTTTTAGGCAGCAAGGGTATATGAGAACCAACTGGACTCTGTGAGTCTAACCTGCTGTTTCCAGTATCACCCACTGTGGCCATCTGTGTAGACCTTGAAGAGGGGCACACTCTGCCCAGTATTGCTGTGCACAGTGAAGACACACAGGGAAGGATGTACTGGGCCTGATAAATTTTTGCTTGAATTCCCCATTTTCTTTTTGCAGTCTGGGCCCTAGCTTTTGTCCTGATAGCCACTTGTTTCTGTAGCTATTTGTAGGGAACTAGCTCAAGGATAGTTTTGGATTGTTGAAAGGTGCCATGTCAATCACTAAGATAAAGAATGGGATTGTCATGGTCACCTTTCAACAATCCAAAACTATCCTTGAGCTAGTTCCCTACAAATAGCTACAGAAACAAGTGGCTATCAGGACAAAAGCTAGGGCCCAGACTGCAAAAAGAAAATGGGGAAGCAAGGATTGTTATATTCTGGGTTTTGAGAAGTCTACATGTGCACTATGGAAGTGCAGTAACCACCTGGAGATCATCAAGGGAACTAGCCTGGAGCAAAGCAGTTGTGCTAAGAATGGAATGGCAGAGTTGAAAAATGCCAAGGACTTGGGTCCTTGGGGACATAATCAAGATACTTGAAGAAACAGTCATCAAGATAGATAGATAATAGAATATTATGAGAATTATAATAGAATTATATTATAATTAGTTGCCAAATACATATGGACTGGACATTGGGAATGTATGTTATACCTTATAATTTTTATAATTGCTGCCTAATTATTCTTATTATTTTGTATTGTATTTATTTTTATAAGAAAAAGAGCCTTTTATTGGACTAAAAGGGGGAGATGTTGGGGGGAAAAGATATATCTTTAAAAAAATTTTAAAAGAGGATAGGAGAGAGAGGGGGAAGAGTGTAGAAGGGTGGGACTGGAAGGGGAGGAAGGTGGGGGTTGTGATTGAGATGCAACCTGAAGAAATAAATAAATGTTTTAAAAAAAGAACTACTTCTAGAGGGTGAGAAGTCTGTAGATTGGCAGTGGGGTGAATGAAACCCAAGGAGAGTCAATATTATGGTTTCTAGTCTGAATCCAAAGGCAAGAGAAAAATCAATATCTCAGTTTGAACATAGATAAATGGGGTGAATTCTGCCTCAAGGAAACTTTTTGTTATATTCAGACCTTCAGCAGATTGGATGGCATCTACTCACATTGGGGAGACAATCTACTTTACTTCATCTGCCAGTTCAGATGTTAATATCATCTGAAAATAGTCTCATAGACCTATGAGATTAAGTATTGAACTGAATATCTGGGAATACTAGGCCCAATCAAACTAACACATAAGCTTTGCCATTGAAGGTGGCTTAGGGTTCTCCAAGCCTCCACTTTCCCCCCAAGTCTGTCCTGCCCTGCAGATCAGCCCCCCAACCCCTTCTCACCTGTTGAAGCTGTTTTTCTCCAATGTAGAGCAAAGTGATCTAAAAAGGAGCCAATTCTTCTTTTTTCCTATTGTACCATTGTCCTGCGCTCCTGCTAAATCCCATAGCCAGAGTCATATCCCAGATTGAATCACTGGACTAATAACAAAGCTAAATTCAAGTTGGAGATTATTTCTATCCAAACACAATGATAACAATGTGCTGATTATTTTAGCAAAAATATAATAAAGACTAGTGGGAAAGAATTTTGACCTTGTGAAATAAGGAAAGAGAAACATAATTGTAAATGAAACTAAATTTTACAAGAACTGAGACTAAATATGCATGGGCCAAACAGAAATATGAATCTGATATTTGGTTTCAATAGACTATGCGTGTTTGCTGAACTGCATAAAAGCAAGACAACCGAGTGGATAAATCCAAATGAAAATAAGTTGCGGGAAGTTCTCAGTTATGACAGTGGTGAATGTAAACAGGGAAACATCAAAAATGACAATGAATTTATCCCTGGAAGCTTACAAAAACATACTTATACCCTGAGTCTTCAGAGGTGGTGACACAGAAGATATAGCCTTCATTGTAAAATATACTGGCCATGGAGAGTACTTTGTTGTTCACTGAACATATTCATGGATGCTTACAAACTATACATAGAGTATTTCCTTCTTTGTTGAGAACACATATAAGAGGTATAGCCAGGTCACTGTAAATGGAACATCAGATACCAATTCTAGGACTTGTCCTGTAATCACTTCCCATATGATCCTTTTTTTCTTCAGCGACCTTGACTGTTGTACCCTAAAGATGACAAGGAAATGGGAAGCTCTGCTATTGATTTATTGCTCTCTGACAGCAGCACCTTAATGAAGTGTACCATTAAGCATTTTAAGATGTGGAGAAATCAACATGTACTGCATTAAAGCACTGAAATATTTTCTTTAATTTTCTGGACAGGTAATGTTTCCTACTAATACAGCTATTTGAAAACAAAGTGAGATTCTCAAGTAGGAAATTCAAGAAGTAACAAGTTTCTATAGATAATAAGGTCCAGGGGGCTGACATGTAGCTGAATATCACCAGAAGAGATTAAGAACCTAGGAAGTGATGCCGTTGGGTATCAACATGGATATGAATGTCATCTAATGTGATGATGATAGGCCCTATGCAAGAATAATGTATTATCAGTTAGTATTTACTGGGTGTTAACCCCAGATGTAGTAGGCATTGTTACTAGTCTCTTTCATAAATTGGGACCCTGAGACTCAGAGGTGACATGTAAACTGTACAGTTTCCAACCTTAACTTGAACTCAGTCTATTCGATCTCAAGCCCCATATTCATAATTACAATATAACACTTTATATCTTCTATCTGGGGAGATGGCCAAGTTAGTAAAATAGCTGCTGCACCAGAACGAGAAACAAGGTTCAGATCCCCAAAATCCACATTAAAAAGATTAGCATGGTGGTATATGCTGGTGAGAAAGCCTTGGAGAGTAAGGTGGGGTGGGATTGAACATAGGCAGATCCCTGAAGCTCATTGACTGGCCCACCTAAATTCATAAGCTTCTGGTTCAGTGAGAGAATGTGTCTCAAAAAACTTAACAGTGGGGAACAGTTGAGAAAGATATTAAAAATTGATGACTTAGGCCTCCACAAGCATGTGCATCCACTCATACATACAACACACAAACACACACACACATACACACACACACACACACACACACACACACACACACACACAATTTTTAAAATAACCCCTTTTCAGAGGAGGAGGGGAGAGGGGAGGGGGGGGAGGGGGGGGGGGGGGGGGAAACAGGCAGAGAGGAGAGTGGCTGTGATTGGGATGTAAAATGAATAAATGAATAAATAAGTTTTAAAAAAAGAAATCAAAATAGACCAGAAAATAAACCTTCTATGCCATTGACTATATCTCACAAAATAAAAGGACAAAAATCTTCCAGCCAATTAACATGAAGATATAAGTCAATTTCTCTATATTATAGCTACATTTGGTGCAGACCTATAGTCAAGGCCCAGACAGTCTTTGATAGTTGTCTCTATTGCGGTGTAAAGTCTCATTCATATTTTACTAAAGACTGCTCATTGAATGTGTATGATTAACCACAGCACTTTGTCATCTGAGCTTCATGACCTCAAGGAGGAGCAAGCTGAATCACAAATGAAAGTGATTCCCACCAAGTTCATGCAACACCATCAAGTCATTCCCCTGATCCTAGGTCTACACTTTTTCCTTGATGGGCGCTAGACCAGAAGTTTCCACATTAAAAACAAAAGCTATGGAAACTTTACTTAAAATAAAAATAAAATTAATAAAACCAATACACAATAAAGAAAAGTAATTGAGACATTGTCTTCTATACTCGAATGCATGCACAGTATTTCATAACACCAGTAAATAATTGTTCAGATAAGAGAGTCAAGGTAAGTGGCACACTCTGACCCCTACCTCCTCCTCATCAGTCCCAGAAACACCTCTTGCTTTACTTTGCCTCTACAATCTCTGGAGATCATAGCTTGACAATGGATGTGGTTTCTAGTTTTCTTTTAGCAACCAATACAAAGAGAGAATACTGATTATTTAAGAGAATATCAACAGCAAAGAAGAAAAGCTCATCCAGTGGTCAAGAAAAGCACAAAAAAGAGTATTATGAATGTTCTGAATACTAGTCCTGCAGAAGTCTATTTTCCTGAAAATATAGACATTTTGAGAAAAGTCTAATAGCATTGTTTCTGATAGGCTGCATTCAATGCTGAGATCTGGTTACCGCCCCTTCTGAGGCATTCTCTTGGTTAATAAAAGTCGCTTATGGCCAATTAGCTGGGCAGAAAGAGTATAGAAAGGCGAGACTTCCTGAGATTAGAACAGGAACCCTGAGCACACACAGAGAATCCCTCTTTTTCCACTAGGAGACACAGAAGGAGATATGCATCTTTGAGAACACTGGAAGGTACTCACAGGCACATGGTGGTTTGGGATTAGGTGATCTGGGTTAATTTAGAGTAACTAATTTAGAGTCTGCCCAGCTAAGGGCAAAGCGTTAAAACATTAAAAGGTCTTGGTGTATTTAATTATTGGGGAAAAGAATGAAGCAGTTTATAGGCCCTCAGTCTAAGCAGCCCCACGCTGCCGGACTTCCAGACTCCCGGACTTCCCTTGAACCCAGGCAAATCTCCTGCCAAGCTGCTGGTAATTCTACCAGCCTAATATAACAACTTATATTAGTTAACAGAGTTTAGGTCACAGGTGGTGTAGACCACCCTTGGTCCCAAGGCTCTTTCCCCAGGACAAATCAGGCAACTGGTTAAGGCATGTGGGCCAAGCTGCCCGCTTCCTCTGCCAAGTCACTGGCTGCTCCGCTGGCTTAATCTTACAGTTCATACTCACTAATAACTACAATAATTAATTAAATTTCAGTTTCAAAGACATAAAATACAGACATATATATATATATATATATATATATGTTTAGGGAGAAGATTGAAAAGGGAGTGTAGTGAAACAAGGCTGCCCAGTTGCCAAACTGTACTATTTCAAGTTCTCTTCAGTAAATGTTATTCTATAGATAAAATTTTTGGAAGGGCGAACTTGCGTGAGAGAAATCATTGATAGGTTTCCCTACAGAAGGCATTAATTTGCTGTAATACCCAAATAGGCTCCAGATTCATGTTAAACACTGTATTTTTGCTTGAAGATATTCCTTGCACTGGCTCAGTTGGTGAAGGCTAAGGTTAGATTTCACAGAACCTGGAAGAAGAGGGATTCCACACAGATTCTCTGTGAGAATTGTCTCTCTTACCTGAGTCTTGAAAGCTGTCCTGATGTGGATTTGGAATCATGCGTTCTAACATGTTCTCAGGGTGGACCTGTTACCAGTTGTCAGCCACGAAGAAAGATGAGCTAGCTCCTTCTTCTGAAAAATGAGACATAAGAGAATATGAGTGCAGATGGAAGGCCATCTCCAGCTAGAACTGATCAGAATAAATACTTTCAACCAGTACCAAGATTTCACTCAGGAGATAATCTCGAGTCACTTATGTCTCACAGAAGAACAGGAAAACCAAGATGCTATAAAAGCATCATAAAAGCATGACCATAGGAATTTCAGTTGAGATAGAAACACCCATGGAAGGTCTACACTTGAGAAATCTGGTTTCCCAGAAAATATCTCAAGACAAAATAGTTGTGAAATATTTATCCAAATATACCAATGCAGCTAAGAGCTCTGGGACTCTCAGCTCTGTGGGGCACCTTCCTAAAATGGTGTCTTTGGTTTTCACAAAGTCAATCCAAAGACTCTCTCCATGGTGATGATTAAATGCCAAGGGCAGCTGTCTGCTAACCACTGGTAATTGATGATGACAAAGCTGTTTTACAGTCTAAGGGGTTTTAACATTCTGTTTCTTGATGCAGGTACATGTGTGCCAACTCCTCAGAAATGGCATTGTGTTATTAATAGGTACATTCAAAAGAGGGAGAATGAGATCATGTTCACCTCTCTCTTATGCTACCATTATTGGATTTTTTAAAAAATATGATCTTTAAAATGTGTATTCATACCATCTTTCAGACTCAAGGGCAGAGAATGATGTAATTTTATAGCTGGAACTATTGATGAACAGCCGTGGACAGTGAATCAAAGTGGTATAGTCTAACAACTGGGTCCTCAGCACACAGTCAAAGACCTGAAAGTGTTGGCTACATAGAGCACACATTATGAGTGTATCTAGCCTTTGCATTGGTAGCATTACCCAAGGTTACCTTCCCACTGCTGTAGCCCTTTCTCAGTTCCAAGGTATGTGACATTCAAGTCCATCAGGAAGGGTTCCCTCAATCCTTCTGCTTCTGTCGACACTGTCTTGATCTACTTCTGCAAGTGCCAAACATGTGGAGATGTTAGGGAGCCAAGGTTGGGGCAAACCTCTCAGTGACAGGATCCCCAGTCTATGTTCCTGCTTCTTAAATTTAGTATCACTCTAGAAATTAGAAGACATTATCTTTTAAGAATCCTCATAATGAGAATTTTTTATGAATAACTTTTGTCTAATTTTTTTTTTTAGAGCAACAGAAAAGTATTATTCCTCCTAGCAGGCATCAATACTGAATGCTTGTAATGGCCAAATAGTACTTTTCTTATAGCATCCTGAACTAGGAAACAACTCTATCAGAGCTGGGACCTCCAAAGCCAAGTTCACACGCACAGCCGAGCACAAGGAACACTAAGGCAAAATGCCACAGTTTGACACTTTAATCATTTTAACTTACAAGTCATTAGTCATCGACATTGATAATTAGTCTCTAGGGGGAAAGGTAGACTATGCAGCAATTTGAAAATCCTCTTAGGCTTGCTTTTCCATTTCCTGTTCTCTGTAAATTGGTGCAATACTTGACCCAAAGTGGGCAGTGGACAAACCTTTGTTTGGGGTATCTTCTAATAAGCAGGACACCATGCCTGAGTCAGGAAAAGACAACAAAATTCTCCCTTGGATATATTAATGTGCATCAGATACGTGCATCCCTCGGCAGATACTTTGGAAGGAAATTCCACCAGACAGGATAATTAGCATGTAACAACTACAGCCTGTGGATGAACCACAGGATAAGGCTATCCTTAGGAGAAACGACTTCTACAGCCTGAGTAGGAACAGGGATAGATAAGGAGTTTCTGATCTACGTCTATGTTTCAGCTGATACTTGCACTATATTCTCCCTTATTATCTTCTATAATATGTGAAAATCTAACTGTATCTTTGCCTCTCCCACCTGACTTCTCTCTGGTTACAGTGCAGAAGCTTTCTCCTTTGGCCACCATGAGCAAATCTCTCCTCCCATGACTGGCTTCTCACTATTTCCCCAGATCAGGGAGTGGGTAGCATGGTCACTTGTATGTCAAAGCTGTTGCTTTTGTCTTTACTTTCAAATATGGAAATATAGGTTTATTATAACAAAACAAAACTTGACTTGTTTCCTCTAGTAGGCATATTTCTGGAGTCCTCTGCACTTTGCATCCCTATTTACATTTCAGGCCTCAGCATAATTTGGTGACTTCCTTTCAAATTACTATCTTGATTCAGATGGCTCAATGGTTGTAATATTACTCCAAGAAGTCCCTTCTGAGCGCCTGACTCCGAGAATTCACTGATTACTGGGCATTTCCACTGTGGTGATTCATTCCATGACATTCTCCCCGGCTCCCTGCCCTCTTGTAATATTTATCATTCCATGACTCAGGGTCTCTTCTGTTCTGAAATCCTCGTGCTTCAGTCACCTTAACTTACAACAATCATCCTCTCCTTCCTCATCTGGGTAAATCTTCCTGAGTTCTCAGAAACATTGCCCCTTCCTCTAGGCCGCCTTCTGATGTCTCTGGCACTGTGTACTATCCTTTCAAAGTGCTATTTATGATTATAACTTTAACTTTGTGCCTACACAACTGTTCATTTAGATATTTCTTCCAAAGTGGGCATAAATCCTACTTTTATCTGTTTTGTATTTCACCCTATTTTGTAAACTCTGAGATGCTGACTGTAAGATCCAATATTCTTTATGCATTACTAACTGAAGAAGTACCATCAAGTATGATGGTCATCTATTTTCAAAAGGAGCATGGACTTTTAGATCTTAAAATGCAAAATAAAAATTGTGTATCATATTAAGATTGCAATGTTACTGCAACTTCAACAAAGCCTAGTTCATAACAGATGTTTCTTTTAAAAGGAAAGAAGAATTATCATAGGATATAGTTTATACTACCAGTCAAAAGTTTGTGGGGATAATGAGATGATTTGAAAGTTGGAAGGCTTAGCTTTTAGGTGCTGGTTACTTAAGGGAAGACCATAACTGTAAATGATACTTTTTAATAGGCTCTATTTTATACAGTTTTAGATTCACAGAAAAACTGAAGAGGAAATAGGGTATATGTGTATACACTCTCTATTTCCCCTTCATATAAATATCCCCTATTATCAGAGTATATGTTAAAATTGGTCAACCTTTATTGACATGGCATAATCACTTCAAGTACTTAGTTTATATTAAGATTTACTTATGGTATTCACCTAATGATTTATATAAATATAGAATGAAATTTACAGCACCATAATTTTACAGTCCTAAAAAAATCCCCCATGTCCCTATTTATATCCCCCTATCCCAAATCTCCTGTCTATCTACTGTCTATATAGTTTTGATTTTTGATGGAAGGTGATATGGCTAGAATCAGAGACTATGCAATATTTCAGGATTTGCTTACTTTTTCATGTCTTTTAATCACTTGATAGTCCACTTACTTTTAGTGCTGAATAATACTTCATGGTCTGGAATACACCATATTTTTAAAATTCACCAATTAAAGGGCATTTTAGTTGCTTCCAAGTTTGGGTAATTATAAACAAAGTTGCTATAAGCATAAATGTATGCATTTCTGAATGGACATAAGCTTTCAACATTTTGAGTAAGTATTGTAACAGCTTGACTGCTGGACTGTATAGTGAGAATATATTTAGTTTTATGAGCAGACAAAGAAGTCTGATTGTTTTCCAAAGTGAAAGTGCCATTTTATATTCCTGCCAGCAATTCCTGTTACTATATGTCTTTGTCAGCATTTGACGGTAGGTTTTGGCTTTTGGCCACCTAGGAGGAGCAGTATGTTTTTGTTGTACTCTACAATTGTCTAAACATCTCTTTCAATCAGTCTATCTGCTTTGGTGATGTCTCTGTTCAGAACATTGGCCAAATTTGCTAACTGCCTTATTTTCTTATGAGTTTTTCAGAGTTCTTTCTAGAATTTGGAGAACAATTCTGAACCAAATTTGTCCCTTTAAAACATCTCTTCTTGTTCTCCTGATAGGGCGAAGGACACAGTGTTCTTGTATTTCTCACACCATCTCTCAGAGAATGTCTTCCTGTCAGCTCTTTATATTAGTCCAGGTATTCTCTATCCTCCTGTAAGATGGGAGCTTTCAATTTTGCCTTTGACATAAATAAGAGGTGAATTTTTCTCCTTCCTTACTTCCTTCACTTCCCTTTCCTGTCTTTCCTTTTTAAGTGGTGTACATGGGTTACTTAAGGACATATTCATACATGTACTTACTATACTTTGAGCATATCCCCATGCTCCCCTCTCCTTCTCACTCCTCCTGTCTGTTTTGCTCCTTTGTACTGATCTGTTTCCATTTCTATGTCATATATAAATAAATGCATAATTTTACCCTTCATTACAAAATCCAAGAACCACAAATGAAAGAAAAAATGCAGATTCAGTGCTGGCGGGAATATAAACTAGCCTATTCACCACTTAAGGAAGTGCTGAAGAGTCTTCCAAAAATAAAAAATAGATCTTCCAATATTACCCAGCCATACCAATTCCTGGGTATTTACCTGGGTACAAGTCAGCATGTCACAGAGACAATTGCACTACTGACAAGAGCTAAATTATGGAACCAACCTAGGTGTCTAAGTCTAGAAGAATGGATAAATGGAATTAGTATATGATGGGACTTGTTTAGCCATAAAGAGGGAGTGTCTTTCATGTCTGAGTCACGAAGGGCAGGACCTCAAAGGAAGTAATTTGAGATAATGACAGTCACATAGGAGGCCCAAATCAATTAGGTTTTATATCTCCATGCAAACCCTTGCTTGTCTATTGGAAGCAGTCCATTCCCCCCATGTGTTCTATCTAGCCTCACAGATGTCCTCAGACAGAGGGCCTAACCTTTCCCAGTTTCCCTGTGATGGCAGATGCTGCATTCCAGCCACATCTCTAACTTCCTTTTAATTTCCACCTGTGCACCAACAAGAAATGGGAGGAATGTTAAGATTGTCTCTGCCAGCATGATGCAATCTAGTTGCAAACCAAACAGAAGGCTCACCTTCCAGCCTCCCTGGAAAAGGCCATTCCGTCCTTCCAGAGTCTTTCAGAAAACTAAAGGATGTGTGAATTAGTGTTGTCATCTTAAGTGGCAGGAAGGGAGAGACTAAGCCAATGGGGAAGTTTGATGGTTGTGGGTGATGTCTTTTTTGTGATGTAATTGGTCTGATTGAAGTGAATTATCGGAAGTTCTGTACCCTTGTACTCATTTATAAATATAAACTTCAATTACTAGGTCAAATGTTACTGTTTGTGTCTATAATGCCCTCTGCTAATCCTTCCTATATTGTTTCAATATATAGGAAGAACTTAAATATAGGAAGTTCCTGGGGTTTATTGATGACTTTACCATGCAGATTAAAAAGCAAACAAACAAAAAGCTTCCATGTTAATTTATGCAAAAATAATCCCGATCAAAATTTATAAGAAACTGATTGCCTTCTAAATATTCAATCCACTTTCCTTCCCTCATCCCTCCATTGTTCTTTTTGCCTATTGACTATTCACATTCATAGATGATGCTTTTTTTTTTCAAATAAGAGAAGTAAATTTTTAAGTACCCCCTCCAGACATTTAAAACACACAGAAAAAGGCAATTATCAAAAGACAGAGAGCCCTGAGGCAGCCAGTGGGAGGAGAGCCTGATTTAATCAAGCTCCAAGGCACTTATTCCTGTCAGCTGTCATTTTGCTTCTATCTAGTCTCTCCACTGTCTACTTTGAGAGAAAGAAGATTGCTGATTTGTGGTGTCTTGTTTTCTACACACTAACTAATATTTAAACAATACTTCATTTTGTAGGAATATAAGACAGTAGCTTTTTCCTCAAATATTGTCCTATGATCATAGGTCATTTTATCCTACTTGCAAAAACTCTTAGTCAAGGCCTATAGCGAAGCAAACATCTGACTTCCCATCCACTCAGTTTCGAGGGTGAAGTGTTGCTATGGGATCAACTCCAAAACATGATGACTTGAAGCAGAAACATTGGCTTACTGCTTATAGTCCATCCCCACTGTGGGTCACAAAGGACTGATGCTCATAGGCTCAGGACCAGGCTGAGAGAGGCTCCATCTTGATTTGTACTTTCATGAGGTTGAATGTAACTAGATAGTATCGTGCCATCCACCATCCACTAGTAAAAGGAAATAGGAGGGAAATGATATTATGTTAGGCACTTGAAAATCTTTCCTGGCAGCACAATACCTGTGAAGAGCCAACTACCATGGCACCTTCCAGAGGAGGACCTGAAACTCAGACTGACTAGCTCACTGGTTCGTGAGCACATGTTAGTGGGGAGCATCCTCTGACCCACATGCTGGATGATAACTATGCTGGCTGAATTTTCCCTCCCTTCTGGAAGATGCAAGGGGTGACATTAACCTGGCTCTTTGGGTATCATTGCTATCCAGTGGAATATCAAACTCTTTTATTTATGCTAAAACCTTGGATTTTCTTAGACTTTCCAGAGCACACAGGGGTCATGTGATTATTTGGCTTTAATGGTGACTATAAATGTGACTCTGGGTTACATACTGAGTAGGCAGCTGTCTAGTCCAATTTCAGAGAGCTGAGAAGACTCCATGAGCACACCCTCACCCTCTCCATGCATAAAGGTCCCCTAACAGCTACTATTTTTAATAGCTCTCATTAATTAGCTTATGTGTCAGGAATCGTGCTAACTGCTTTTCTTTTACACTCAAGGTGAGAGGCATTAATACCCCATTTAACAGATGTTGCTTTAACTTCTTAAAGCACTACTGTTAGTGAAGCGTTAGCTCTTCTTTCTCACCTCCAAGCCTATACTTTTGACCCTTATTCTTTATTGCTTTCCTCAGACAATGGACAGGACAATGCTCTACACACTGCACAAGCCCAGGTAAGAGCTGCATTCAGGTACTCCAGGAGAGGATTAGGCCTCTGTAAAATAGAAATAAAGTCCTCTATGGACAGATTACTTTTCACAGGAGACTTTGGGTTGAGGGCAGGGCATATTTTGGCATACCAAAGGAAACTTAGGGTGGGGATGCTATAGGATGGTGGCAGGAAAGGGGACATTCCTTGTGTTAATTCCTTAGCAAAGCACTGCCATTGCACACTGGGTGGCATACATGGCAGGAATTTATTATCTCGTAGCATGGGGGCTGGAACTTCGAGGTCAAATTACCAACCATTGGTTGTATGTAAGTGTTGAGAGGGAAAACCTATTCCAGCATTACTCTTTCTCTGCTTCTGATATCTCTGAGCATTCCCTGTCTCTCACTGTCTCTTAATATTTTATGCACTCTATGTAAGTCTATGTTTAAATTTCTGTCTTTTAGAAGGACCTTAGCAGTGATGTATTAGGAGCTCATACTTAAATGATCATACCACTCTGTCAGTGGACCTGGGTGCTATTACTGCTTCTCCTAAGGCTACCTGAGTGGAGGTGACTCAGGTCCAAGAGAAAAGGACACCTGATGAGACATCTCAGGAACAGGGAAGATTCAGACTAGCAGAAGGCAGCCATGGAACTGCAGGTTGGTCTCTGGCTCTCCAGCTTTGGAAGCAAAAACAAAAAAGTCAATGTCAATCACACAGTCCTGACAGCCTGGCAACTGTGCACTTTTGGAACAGAAAAATCTTCCTAAAACCCCCTCTATCCTACTCCATAGGGTATCTACCCTAGTTAGGGTTACTATTGCTGTAATTAAACAACATAGCCAAAAACAACTTGGGGAAGAAAGGGTTTATTTGGCATACATTTCTGGATTGCTGTTCATCATTAAATAAAGTCAGGATAGAAACTCAAACTGGACAGAAACTTGGAGGCAGGAGCTGATGCAGAGGCCATGGAGGGGTCCTGCTTACGGGCTTGCTCCTCATGGCTTGCTCAGCCTGCCTCCTCCTCCTCCTCCTCTTCCTCCTCTTCCTTCTCCTCCTTCTTCTTCTTTGATGTTTTTCTTTATTTATTACTTCAAGTTACATCTCCATCACAGTCCCCTCTCTCCACCCCTCCCAGTTCTATCCTCCCACCCTCTCCCACATATCCTACTCCTCTGGAGTGGGTTGACCCTACATATCAGCCCCCCTCAGTTCAATAGTCATATGATTGTTAAGAACTTCTTCTTGAACTGAGGGTCTATATGGCAACTCTATTTAGGGCAAAGTGTCCCACTAACAGGTAACAAGGTCTATGTTCCTGTTCCTTTTGGTATGTTGTTAGTAAGATAGTTAACCTCTACTACATGGCTAAAATCCAATTATAAGTGAATAGATGCCATATGTATCTTTCTGAGTCTGGGTTAGCTCATTCAGGATGAGTTTTTCTAGTTCTATCCATTTGGGTGCAAATTGCATGATTTCCTTGTTTCTGATGGCTGAGTAGTATTCCATTGTGTAAATGTACCAGTTTTTTAATTCGTTCTTCGGTTGAGGGACATCTGGGTTGTTTCTAGTTTCTAGCTATTACAAATAAGGCTGCTATGAACATAGATGAGGAAACATCCTTGTGGATTGGTGAGGAATCGTTTGGATGTATACCCAGAAGTGGTATGGCTGGGTCTTGAGGTAGAGCTATTCCAAGTTTTCTAAGATATCACCAGACTGATTTCCATAGTGGTTGTACAAGTTTTCACTCCCACCAGCAATGGAGGAATGTTCCCCTTTCACCACAGCCTTGCCAGCATGTGCTGTCATTTGAGTTTTTGATCTTAGCCATTCTGATAGGTGTGAGATGGTATCTCAGAGTTGTCTTGAGTTGCATTTCTCTGATGATTAAGGATGTTGAGCATGTCTTCAAGTGTCTCTCAGCCATTAGAGATTCCTCCTTTGTGAATTCTCGGTTTAGCTCTGTTCCCCATTTTTTGATTGGATTATTTGTTTTCTTGGTGTTTAATTTTTTGAGTTCTTTATAAATTCTGGCTATTAGGCCTCCATTGAATGTGGGTTGGTAAAGATCTTTTCCCAATCTGTAGGTTGCCGATTTGTTCAAATGATAGTTTCCTTTGCCTTACAGGAGATTTCCAGTTTCATGAGGTCCCAGTTATTGATTTTTGGTCTTAGAGCCCGAGCTATTGGTGTTCTGTTCAGGAAGTTGTCACCTGTGCCAATGAGTTTGAGGCTTTTCCCCATTTTCTCTTCTATTAGATTAGGGTTTTATGTTCATGCCTTTGATCTATTTGGACCTAAGTTTTGTACAAGGTGATAAGTATGAGTCAATTTGCATTCTTTTTCATGTCAACATCCAGTTAGACCAGCACCATTTGTTGAAGATGCTGTGCTTTTTCCATTGTACGCTTTTGGCTTCTTTGTCAAAAATTAAGTCTCCGTAGGTATGTGGGTATTATTTCTCAGTCTTCAATTTGATTCCATTGATCAACTGGTCTGTTTCTATACCAGTGCCATGCTGTTTTTATTACTATTGCTCTGTAGTATAGCTTGAAATCTGGGATGGTGGTGCCTCCAGATGTTTTTGTTTGTTCGTTTGTTTGTTTTGTTTTTTATTGTACAGGATTGAGTTAGATATTCTGGGTTTTTGTTATTCCATATGAAGTTGAGAATTGTTCTTCCAAGGTTTGTAAAGAATTGTGTTGATATTTTGATAGGAATTTCATTGAATATGTATATAGGTTTTGGTAGTATGTCCATGTTTATTATGTTGATCCTACCTATCCATGAGCATGGGAGATCTTTCCATCTTCTGATGTCCTCTTCAATTTCTTTCTTCAAGGACTTGAAGTTCTTGTCATACAGGTCTTTCACTTACTTGGTTAGTTATCCTCAGGTATTTTGTGTTGTTTGTGGCTATTGGGAAGGGTGTTGTTTCCCTAATTTCTTTCTCAGCCCATTTATCTTTTGTATAAAGAAGGGATTCTGATTTTTTTGAATTAATTTTGTATCCAGACACCTTGCTGAAGGTGTTTATCAGTTGTAGGAGTTCTCTGGTGGAATTTTGGGGGTCACTTATGTATACTATCATATCATCTCCAAATAAGGAAAATTTGACTTCTTCATTTCCAATTTGTATCCCCTTGATCTTCTTTAGTTGTCTTATGGCTTTGGCTAGGACTTCAAGTACTATGTTGAAGAGATATGGGGAGAGTGGACATCCTTGTCCCTGAGTTTAAAGGAAATGCTTTAAGTTTCTCTCCATTTGATTTGATGTTGGCTACTGGCTTGCTGTATATCACCTTTATTATTTTTAGGTATGGTCCTTGTAGGCCAGCTCTCTCCAGGACTTTCAGCATGAAGGAGTGTTGGATTTTGTCGAATGTTTTTTCAGCATCTAGCAAGATGATCATGTGTTTTTTTTCTTTCAGCTTGTTTATATGGTGGATTATGTTGATGGATTTACTTATGTTGAACCACCAGTGCATCCTGGGATGAAGTCTACTTGGTCATGTTGTGTGATACTTTTGATGTGTTCTTGGATTTGTTTTGAAAGTAATTTATTAAATATTTTTGCGTATGTTCATGAGGGAAATTGGTCTGAAGTTCTCTTTCTTTGTTGGGTCTTTGCATGTTTTAGGTTTCAGGGTGACTGTGGCCTCTTAGAATGAGTTTGCCAGTGTTCTTTCTGTTTCTATTTTGTGGAAGGGTTTAAAGAGTATTGGTATTATTAGCTCTTCTTTAAAGGTCTGGTAGAATTCTGTGCTGACACCATGTGGCCCTGGGCTTTTTTTGGTTGGGAACCTTTTAATGACTGTTTCTATTTCCTTAAGGTTTATAGGACTGTTTAATTTGTTAACCTGAAATTGATTTAACTTTGGTAGGTGGACTCTATCAAGAAAATTGTCCATTTCTCTTAGGTTTTCAAATGTTGTGGAGTACAGACTTTTGAAGTAAGACCTAAAGATCCTCTGGATTTCTTCACTGTCTGTTGTTATTCTACCCTTTTCATTTCTGATTTTGTTGATTTGGGTATTTTTCCTCTGCCTTCTCATTAGTTTGGCTAAGGGTTTGTCTATTTTGTTGATTTTCTCAAAGAA
>CAJQZJ010032812.1:1246664-1262950 GCA_907164525.1 Lophiomys imhausi
TAGATAGATAGATAGATAGATAGATAGATAGATAGATAGATAGATAGTAGATGGTGGACAAGTAATAGACAAAAATATAGAAGATGCTCTGCAAAAATGGAAGTGAATCCTGTGACCCATCCCTCATGCTACCCTATTTCCCCCAATAACTCAGCACTCCTGATAGGATGATTTAAAAATATTGGTATTCAGGCTTCATAACTATGTGACTCCTGTTTGATGTCACTCTTAGCTCCCTCTCTTACTTGCTCTGCAGCCAAAGGCTTGTCACTCAACTTCCAACAGAATTATTGTGAGGTTTAAATCAGAAAATAAACGTGTACAGAACAAAGGGGCATGCTCACAGAGGTGATACCTAAATGAGGTGGGATGACAGCATTGTACTGTGAATCATGAGAAATGTTATGGCCAGTGCTTCCACAAATTACATTTCACTACCCCTAGGTACCTGATGTCCTCCTAAATTGACAGACCCAAATAGCTCAAACTATAGAGAAATAACTTACTCACATTCAAGGGTTTTGTTCTCAAAGAACAATTTTTATTAAAAATAAAAAATAAAAACAAGCATCACCACCCAAAACAACTTGAGTTCTACTCTTTCAAATTTGCAATTGGCAAATGTTCCTATGTAGCAAAAGCAAATGGCCAGACTGGAAAATGACTTCCTTGTCACATTGCTTCATACTCCATTGCCTCACAGTGGTGAGCAGAGTGATCGTCTTGAATACCACCACTGAAACTTAATTCCCACCTTGGCAGAACTGTTCTCACACCTCTATTCACAAAATTGTTCAATAGATACTTAGGCTGCCAGCAAACATTTTTTTTTTTTTTTTTTTACCACTCAGGCTCTCTAGGGAAATACTTTCCTTGGGTGTTTTAGCTGCATTTTTAAAAATAAATAAATTTATTTATTTGTTGCTTCAGGTTAAATCTCCATCATATTGTCCTCTTATGCCCCTTCTCAGCCCCGCCTTTCCACCCTCTACCCCCTAACCTTTCCTTCCCACTCCGCTGGAGTGGAGTGTCCATACATAACAGTCCCTTGCCCCAGTTCAGAAGTCATATGAGGGCCAAGAGCTCCTCATACACTGGGGGCCTACAAGGCAGAACCACCAGTGAAAAGTGTCTCATTGCCATGGAGAGAAAACTAAAAAACAAACAAACAAACAAACAAAAAAGTCTAAGTCTATGTTCCCTTTGGTGTGTTGGTGCCAATATAGATATCCTGTACTATATAGCTAAAATCCTACTATAAGTGAATAGATGCCATGTGCATTCTTATGAGTCTGGGTTAACTCACTCAGGATGAGCTTTTCTAGTTCCATCCATTTGGCTGCAAATTGCATAATTTCATTGTTTCTGATAGCTAAGTAATATTCCATTGTGTAGATGTATCACAGTTTTTTAATCCATTCTTTGGTTGAGGGACATCTGGGTTGTTTCCAGTTTCTAGCTATTACAAATAAGGCTGCTATGAACATAGATGAAGAAACTTCCTTATGATTCTGTGAGGAGTCATTTGGGTGTATATCCAGAAGTGGTATGGCTGGGTCCTGAGGCAAAGCTATTCCAAGTTCTCTAAGATATCGCCATACTGACCTCCATAGTGGTTGCACAAGCCTGCACTACCACCAGGAGGGTTCCCCTTTCTCCACACCCTCACCAGCATGTGCTGTCATTTGAGCTTTTGATCTTAGCCATTCTGACAGGTGTGAGATGGAATCTCAGAGTCCTCTTGAGTTGCATTTCTCTTATGATTAAGGGTGTGGAGCATTTCCTCAAGTGTCTCTCAGCCATTAGGGATTCCTCCTTTGTGAATTCTCTATTTAGCTCCATCTCCCATTTTTTGATTGGATTATTTGGTTTCTTGGCATTTAGTTTCCTGAGTTCTTTGTAGATTTTGGATATTAGCCCTCTGTCAGATGTGGGGTTGGTGAAGATTTTCTCCCAGTCTGTAGGCTGCTGTTTTGTTCAAATGACAGTGTCTTTTGCCTTACAGAAGATTTTCAGTTTCATGAGGTCCCATTTATTGATTGTTGGTCTCAGGTCCTGAGCTGTTGGTATTCTGTTCAGGAAGTTGTCACCTGTGCCAATGAGTTCGAGGGTTTTTCCCACTTTTTCTTCTAGTAGATTTAGTGTGACCAGCCTTATGTTAAGGTCTTTGACCCACTTGGACTTAAGTTTTGTACAAGGTGATAAGTATGGGTCTAATTTCATTCTTTTACAAGTGGACATCCAGTTGGAACAGCACCATTTGTTGAAGATGCTGTCCTTTTTCCATTGTGCAGTTTTGGGTCTTTGTCAAAAATTAGGTGGCCATAGGTGTGTGGGTTCATTTCTGGGTCTTCAATTAGATTCCATTGATCTACTGGTCTGTTTCTATACCAATACCATGCTGTTTTTTTACTACTATTGTTCTGTAGTACAGATTGAAATCTGGGATGGTAATACCTCCAGATGTTTTTTTATTGTACAGGATTGATTTAGCTTTTCTGGGTTTTTTTTGTTGTTCCATATGAAATTGAGAATAGCTTTTTCTAGGTCTATAAAGAATTGTGTTGGTATTTTGATAGGAATTGCATTGAATCTATATATTGCTTTTGGTGGAATGGCCATTTTTATTATGTTGATCCTACCTATCCATGAGCATGGGAGATCTTTCCAACTTCTAAGGGCCTCTTCAATTTCTTTCTTCAAGGGTTTGAAGTTCTTGTTGTACAGGTCCTTTACTTGCTTGGTTAGAGTTACCCCCAGGTATTTTATATTGTTTGTGGCTATTGTGAAGAGGGTTGTTTCCCTTATTTCTTTCTCAGCCCATTTGTTTGTTGTATAAAGAAGGGCTTCTGATTTTTTTGAATTAATTTTGTATCCAGCCAACTTGCTGAAGGTGTTTATCAGCTGTAAGAGTTCTCTGGTGGAATTTTTGGGGTGGCTTATGTATACTATCATATCATCTGCAAATAAGGATAATTTGACTTCTTCGTTTCCAATTTGTATCCCCTTGATCTCTTTTAGTTGTCTTATTGCTCTAGCAAGAACTACAAGTATTATATTGAAGAGATATGATGAAAGTGGGCATCCTTGTCTTGTCCCTGAGTTTAGAGGAAATGCTTCAAGTTTCTCTCCATTTAATTTGATGTTGGCCACTGGCCTGCTGTATATTGCCTTTATTATTTCTAGGTACAGTCCTTGTATGCCTGTTCTCTCCAGAACTTTTAGCATGAAGGGGTGTTGGATTTTGTCAAATGCTTTTTCTGCATCTAGCGAGATTATCATGTGTTTTTTTTTTCTTTCATCCTGTTTATATGGTGAATTACGTTGATAGACTTTCGTATGTTGACCAACCTCTGCATTCCTGGGAGGAAGCCTACTTGATCATGGTGTATGATACCTTTGATGTGTTTTTGAATTCAGTTTCCTAGTATTTTAAGTATTTTTGCATCTATGTTCATGACGGAGATTGGTCTGAAGTTCTCTTTCTTTGTTGGGTCTTTGTGTGGTTTAGGAATCAGGGTGACTGTGGCCTCGTAGAATGAGTTTGGCAGTGTTCTTCCTGATTCTATTTGGTGAAAGAGTTTGAAGAGTATTGGTGTTAGCTCCTCTTTGAAGGTCCGGTAGAATTCCATGCTAAGGCCATCTGGCCCTGGGCTTTTTTTGGTTGGGAGATTTTTAATGACTGTTTCTATTTCCTTAGGGGTTATAGGGCTGTTTAATCTGTTAACCTGATCTTGATTTAGCTTTGGTAGGTGGAAACTATCAAGAAAATTGTCCATTTTGCTTAAGTTTTCAAATTTGGTGGAGTATAGATTTTTAAAGTAGGACCCAAATATTCTCTGGATCTCCTCAATGTCTGTTGTTAGTTCTCCTTTCATTTCTGATTTTGTTGATTTTGGGTTTTTCCCTCTGCCTTTTAGTTAATATGGCTAAGGGTCTGTCTATTTTGTTGATTTTAAAGTAAATCACTAGTACTCAAGGGAGTTGTCTACCACCTGGAAGATAAAAGTTTTGACTTGCCTCTCCCACCAACAAATGGCCTAATTTATTAAAAATCCATCACTCATATGTATGAAATTGTTTATAATATCAGTGTCACAGAATTTTAAGTTTTTAATGAAAAGAAAATAGTTTTTACTTACTACCTTTTAGAGAAACACATCTTGGGACCTGCTCAGCAGACCAAAGATTGAGTGCAGGCTTCCTTAGCTTAGCTTCTTTTCTACAATAACAGTTTTCCTCTTAGTGAAATAGGTGATGCAGTTGGAGACTTGTGTGTGAGGGATCTCTTGCCCACTGATGCTCCAGGGAACACTAGAGAATATGGAGACCAAGCTGGCCAGGAGACTGACACGAAGGCTTGGAGGGCACATGGACCAGTGCGAAGGATGGCAGGAAGTAAGTGACTTGAAGATTGACTTGGTAGAGACTTTTAAAACTTGTTTCATAACACACCTGTCACCATTGACCCCTTGAAATCAATTGCAGGTGAGAGAGGCATGGTTGGCTGCTTAGGGAAAGAGGAAGTTTTACTAATATTTGGAAAGTATGGCATTCACTCTGATTCCAAGGTTTAGGATTCAGACCTTGTAGCTTGTGATCTTGTTGTCTTTGCTCTTGTCAGTTTCTGACATCTTGGATTAAATAGCATCAATCAAGTGGTCCTAGGAAGGTACCTGGAGGGAATATGGCTTCCTTTATATCTTCACACTGAAATTTTGGTTTCCTTTCTTTCAGTGGTTCTCAACTTTCCTAATGCTGCAACCCTTTAATACAGTTCCTCACGTTGTGGTGACCCCCTACCATAAAATTACTTTTGTTGCTATTTTTTAACTGTAATTTTCTACTATGATGAATCACAATGTAAATATCTGTGTTTTCCCACAGTCTTAGGTGATTTCTGTGAAAAGGTAATCTGACCCTAATGATGTAATGTAATGTAAAAAGAGTCCAACTGACTTGGATGACGTAATTATTCTCAAATCATGAAGAAGACTTTAAATGCCTCCACTGTAGGCGGTTAGATAAATTAGATTTAGAAAATATATAGGAGTTTCTGATACTGTCTCTTAATTCGGGGCCTGAAGAGCATTATCAGCATGAAGTCAGCAAAAACAGGAAAGACTCAATAGACTGAAAAACAAGGTTGAAGTCAGGAAAACAGGAAAGATTTAATGGATTTGAAGAAACAAAGTATCTGGCCTGACATTGTTTTCTGCTGCTAAGTGGGCGGAGCCCAAATTAAGCTGAAACAGAGTTCCTCCTATTTGAGGACAGTGCGTGGAGCCCAGAATGAGAAGAGGCCCCTGATGCTAGAGAGCTCCAAGAGTCCTGCTGAAAAAAAGGGCTGGCCATTGATGGCCAGCTCTCTCCCTGAAGCAGAAAGAAGCCGGTGAGCAAAGAAAGCCTGAGCAAGACACCAAAAGGCCAAGGACTTGACCCTGTGGCTCAGCTTTTGCCTAGAGGGGTTTGATCTGTCCGAACAGTGGCCTAAAAGAAACTGTGCCTGGCTTTAAGGACTGAGGCAGAACAGCTGAGTTCCTGATTCAAAAGAAGTAAGTTGGCCTGCAGACGGCTGGGGTCTCCCACAGAGAAGAAAGCATGAAGCCTTATTTAAGGTGAGACTGCAATAACCAACTTACCCTGACGAACCTGCATCTGAGAGATCCAGAAAAAGGACTGCTAAGTGCGTTAAAGAATCTACAACAAAGACTGTATTCCTGACGACTGAGGACCTGCCCCAGAGACTATATCATTCTAAAAGGTTATGAAAAGTAGTTGTTATAATTATCAATAGGTTTAGTGGATAGGTTAAAGGGGTTGTAGGATTTTATAGGATTAATAGTTAAGAAATTGTTGGTGTTTGTTATAAGTGAATTTAGTAATAAGTAAATAAGTGTTAAATAATAATTTAAAAGTTCAGTTACACTCCACAATAAGCAAATATTTGGGATGTCACTGAATGGTCACTAGACCTTCCAAAAGCAAAAGGAGAAAAAATTAACAGGTTAAAAAAAATTGAAAACCCTAACCACAGATTCTTGACCTTCCTACTGGCTCCCTTTTTCCAATAGAATTTCCTTCATTCTACAAGTCATAGCTTCTTCCTTTAGAATGTTATATTTCAAAGGATAATGACATGGACTGACAGTGTGTCAAGATGATGATTTCACCGCTATTGAGCACCAAACCAAATTCTCAGCTCCAAGTGGGTTTCTTTTTACTCATGACTGCAACCCCAGGCCAAATATAGAACAATGTTCAACAAGTATTTACCGACAAAATAACACTTATTATAACAGAGTACCTAGTGTATTTTAGCCTTGCAGTGAAGGTTAAGCTGAACCTGGAGACAATTCTCACTCCTGTAGGACATGCCCTCCAGGTCACAAATCAGAGAATGAGGCTCATTAATGAAGGGACAACAGCTGAGATGCTGGAGCTCTAATGAGCAGACCAAGGTGAAGCTTGGCCAGGGCTCCTAAGTTGTCAATATTTTAAGAGCTACTTGAAGTCTGCCAGAGCCTCTTTTTACATCACTCATCAAATTTGTTAGACATGGCCACCAACTGCTTTTAAATCAATTTCCCTTTCCACTCTCTATCTTATGCAATAAGGAGTGAGGAAGACGGGATACGGACAGCCCATTTCTCTCTGCTCTTCAAACAGAAATAACATCCATCACAATAAAATAACAAGCACTAGGTCAGTTTGTATTGCTCTGACTGAAATATATAGTGTAGAACAAAAGCAGAAAGGGCAGTGCAGGAGGCAAGGACCCCACAAATCCTCCTGTGGTTTAAATATGCAATGTCTCCAAAGGCTGAGAAGAGGGAGTGTTTGAATACTATTTCAATGACACTTCATTTTGTCCCTGATACCTGTCCAAAGTCTGCTCCAATTTATGATAAGAAATAACTTATGACCTGAAGCATGTACAGACTTGGTCACAATATATCTACTTGCTTTCTTTTATCTGTAATTTTTAAAAATCAGATTGAAAAATTACAGAAACCAGAGGGAATTTCAGCACTACTCTGTTTGGGAATCTAAATTGCTATTTATCTAATCCACAAAGTCTTTTCCATAGGAAAACTTGTCAATTTTCAAGTAGCTAGAAGTATATCTGACATGATTCTGGTTAGGAAGTAATAAATGACTTTGTTTTATTTATTTACTTATTTTTGCTTTATATTTATTTATTTTTTCAAGTTACATCTCAATCATAGTCCCTCTCCCGGTTCCATCCTCCTACCCTTTTCCCCCCTCACCCTCCTATCTGCTTTTTTTTTTTAAATTAAGGTGTATCTTTTCCCAACAGCTCCCCATTTTAGTCAAATAAAAGGCTCTTTTTCTTATAACAATAAATATAATACAAAACAATAAGAATAATTAGGCCACAATTATGAAAATTATAAGGTATAACATATATTTCCATTGTCCAGTCCATACATATTTGGCAACTGATATTAATATTCTATTATCTATCTGTTTCAATGACTTTAAAGTTCTATACCTATGACTTTGATTACTTATGAATATGTAATGTAAACTTATTTTTTCTGGAAAAAATATATATTCACATACACATGTATATATGTTTACATATACGAACATACACACACATATATATGTATATAAAATTTTCCCAGAAGAGATACATGTATTACCAGTGAAAATGCAAGAGTGTGATAAATATTGATTTTTTTCCCTATGAGTCAAAAATATTCAATTCCGCAAATAAAAACACATTATTTCTTCATAACAGCACCAATATTATATTTATTTTGCCTTTGAAGAAAGTCTTCAGAAAACACTTGCTCCATGGAGTCTGGTGGGATATGAGACTTGTTCACTTGTTCATAAATTTCCCACAAGTTGGGTACAGTTCCCATGAGTATGCCTTACTCATCATTGTATTTCCAAACCCACATAGGATGCTTAGCACAAATGCTAAGTGCCAACAACCAAATGAATGATTTCCTACACCTTTGTCCATGCTCTCCCACTGCTTAGAATAATCTCCTTGACCATTCAGCCAACCATTTCCTAATTCAATGAAAATTCCAAAAAGTCATTCAAGGCTTAATCTTACTCTCACTTATAATAATATTTTATATTATTAATTCATATTGGACCCATACTCTCTAATTTAGTCCCATTTATTGCCAAAAACTGTTCCATAATTACCTTCTCTCAAGTCTACTTGCAGGTCCTCTATTCACAAAACCCTTGAGGGCCTATCAGACCTAACAGTTTAGAATGTAAGCCTTTTAGAATGTAAATGACATGAAACCTTCAAATAGAACATACCAACAGTGGGGTCTGGTGATTTCTGGGGCCATAATCTCCTGTAGAAGATCTCCTCTTTCATCCTAGTTATAAACTACTTCTCTTCCACACAATCTTCCAAGCCCTGATGTTTATGTAATTAAAAGCTATTCATTATCAATATTGTCTGCTTCAGTGCAATATTTATGTGATTAATAAATATTATAGGTTAGAGCAGAAATATCCCAGAGGTTCATGTGTCCTATAGCTTGGTCCTATAGCACTCTTCCAAGGTGACTACATCATGTTGGCTCTAAATTCATCAGGGGGTAACTCACCAGCATATAGCTAAATGAACCGTTGGGAGATAGTGGTTAATTGGGAGGGTAGGTCATTGGAGGCATGACTTTGGAAGTACATATCCTGTCTCTAGACTTAAATTCCTTCCATCCCTCTCTCTACCTTTTTTGTTGCCAGAGGTGAGCAGTTCTTCACTGTGCCCCATCATTCTCCTTGACCATAGGCACAAAGAAATAAACTACGGCGTCATGACTGAAGCCTCTGGAATCACGAGCCAAATGAACCTTCTTCTTTTTTTTTTTTTAATTGGTATTTTTCAAGCATTTTGCCACTATGGCAAAAAGTGACTAATGCAGTGGGAGAATTCATCTGTCTGATGTGTCTACCAGGGTGCTACAGATTGTAGAGGAGGACTGAGTGGAGTTTATTAAACACAAGACTTCAACTTCAAATGCTTAAGGAAACAGCCAAACTCAAAACATAAATTGCCATCTATGGAGAAGTATTACTTTCTGTGTATAATTACAAGTGTTTGGTTATCTGCAAGAAAATGGAAAGATCCTAATCGTCCTTGAAATTTGTCTTAGATCCACACTAAGAAATTGAAACAAAATGGGTAGGCTTATTTTAGGTAACAATCCAGAGGATTGACTCAGCCTGTATTGTCCCCAAAGCAGCCTGGAAAAGGCTTGTGTGCAGAGAGTTGACTCAGAGAGTCACAAGTGGCAGGAGAAAGACAAGGAAGGACAGAAAAAAGAGAACAATGTTAATTGGACCTTCTGAGAAACCAGCAATTACTCATGAAATGAAAACTAGGTGTCAGTTGCCAACCAACTCATACACCAAGCCTCCCTCTACTTCCAGATGGGTTCTCTGGGGCAGGCAGCAAGGAGGACAGGGACCAAGTTGCTTTCAGGTGGAGCT
The DNA here is from genome assembly GCA_907164525.1 of Lophiomys imhausi. Taxonomy (NCBI): domain Eukaryota; kingdom Metazoa; phylum Chordata; class Mammalia; order Rodentia; family Muridae; genus Lophiomys; species Lophiomys imhausi. The sequence goes on from CAJQZJ010032812.1 coordinate 1,256,160, forward strand.
AAACAAAGTCTACCTAGAAGTGGCTTCAAGTCAATAAAAGCACAGCAGGGTTGAGGCAAGCTGAAGCCATGCAGAAACACCTGTAGTTGGGAACATTGTCCTTGCCCTTAATTCACCCAGTAGCTTAGAAGATCCCTGATGGTGCCGAGACCTGGCCATTGATATGCAAGACTCACCTTATGCTATGAAAGGCTAATCAGAGATGACTCACACATAGAACCTATCCAAAATTTTATAAATTCACTTTTCTATACCAAGCCTTTCTTACCTCAGCTTAAGAATCAGCCCAGATAAGAGAGGAGGTGACTCAGCATTGCTCACTAAGAACCTGGCTCCCATGAGACACTGACAGAGATTTCCATAACATCTCCTTGGAAACCATGCCTGTGTTTGAGTATCAGAGCATCTTGGCATTCCAGGTACATCAGAGACTGGTACTAACAAGGATAACGTATGACACAAATCAAAGTGCTCGCCTCAGGTGGCATTATATATAAGATCCTTATTAGAAATTTGGCATTTATTGATTTTTCTCCACTATATTCATCCTGCTTCCCACATGATTATGTCATCTACTCTGCCCACATGATTATGTCATTTATTCAATATTAATTAAAAAAAATCATATTGTGTTTTGGCACTAGGGAATCTCATGATGATTTTATAATCAATAAGATAGGAAGCAAAGCAAATTCATCTTCCAGGCCAATAACTACAGAAAATTACCATTGTCATGTAACATTTAGAGTTCTTATATTCTTTAAAAAATTGTTTTAATTGAAATAAAATCATATAACTTTTCCCTATTCTCTTTCCTACATCCAGCCCCTCCCTGATACCCTCAACTGAACTCCTCCCATACATCCCTATCAAGTTAGTTGCTTCTTTTTCTTCACTTTTGTTACACATGTGTGTGTATTATGTATGTATGTGTACAAATATATATATAAGTATAGTTAGCTGAGTCTGTTTATTTTGGTAGTGTATGTGTGGTTTCAAGGCTGACTACTCTGTATTGGACAACTGATGGGAGGACTCATCCCTTGCAAAGGCTAATTCTCCTTCCAACACTCCTTAGTTGTCTGTAGTTCTTTGTTTAGGGGTAGGGCCCTATGATTTTTTTCACCCTTCCATGTAAAATGTCAGCTGATGGCCACCGTTCTGGTCTTCTAGGAGAAGCTGTTTCACAGCAGACTTCCTGGTATCCTGGATCTTGCAGTTTTTTTTTTTTTTTTTTTGATTTTGTCTGATCCACAGACTCAGAAGCTGTGAATGACTCACACAGTCTCCCCACAGTCTCCTGATCTCTGCACTATGTCCAGGTGTGGTTTTCTGTGGTGGTCTTCATGTTCTGTAAAAAAATAAACTTATTTGATAAGGGGTGGTAGCTACATTTACCTGTGGGTATAAAGGATACAATTTAGAATATAGTAAGGAATTATGCTGTTCTGGCAAAGTGGTGTCAATAGATTCTTTTCTAAGGTCCATGAAATCACTAGTCCTGGAAAGGGGGCTAGTTTTCCAGGACCAGACATGATTTCCCTGCTGGTGAGTGAATTAAGTCCAACTAGACAGCTGTTGGTTGACACTGACATGTGAATGCCACTATTGCATGTTTATGCATATCTTCCCATGCTGGTTATTGTCATGTTTCATAGGTGTTGCAGGTAGGTAGGGCTGTTTAATTGCTTCCTTCCCCTGGCATAGTATTTTGTGGAACCATTGAAATTAGACCAAAGGAAAGAGGTTTTCAGGTCTAATCCAGGAATCAATCAAATTCTGTATCCTAAGTATATCTTTAGCAATAGTGGCCAATTCTCAACCCTTGAGAGCCAACCAATTGTTTGGACTTGAACTACCCTGACCAACTATTCAAAAGGAGATTTCTTATGTCTGGTACTCCAGTACTGGGGGTTCTGTCAGTCTATGGTTCTTGTAGGGAACATTGTCAGCCTAGGTGGCTTAACTTCCATATGTATGTGTGTGTGCACATATATATATATATATATAATAGATAGATACAGATATATGAATTATAAGTATAATTTTAGGTAACTATAAAATAATATGATTCCTTGAAATTTTATCAAATAACTTTGCTGTTAATTGTCCTTCCTCCCTCCTCCTTCTGGATATAAATCTAACATATGATCCAGATATACCACTCCTTGGTATATGCCCAAAGGAGTTGATATTTTACTATACAGATACTTGCTCAGCAATGTTCATTGTCACCCTATTCATGATATCCAGGAAATGGAAGTCACTTAAATGCTATTCAGTGGATGAATGAATCATGGAAGGTGGCATATAGACACAATGGTTACTAATAAGCTGTAAAGAAACCTAGAAAAAAAAAAACTATATCATGTGAGGTAACCCAGACCCAACAAGGCAAATAGCATATATTCTCTCTCACCTGTGGTTTCTTGCTCCAAATCCTCAGAAGTGACTACACAGCATGGAGGAAACACATAAGGAGTTCTCATGTGTTTAATCACTAAATAGAAGGCAAGAGCACTCTGAGTACAGAATATTCATATCTTATGAACTGAAACACCTTCAGCTGCTTACATCCCCCAAATTTAAGACAATCATACTTTGATTAAAAAAAAATAATGACAGTCATTACTCAAAGCCATTTCTAGTCAATAGGAGGATAATTGCTTTCTCAATATTACTCAGAATACTATCCTGTGAAAATATGACTCACCAGAAGTGTTTTCAAGCTTCCAAGACTCTCAGCCACAGACTCTTCCTTAGGGGCAGGAACTTCCTGGTCTCTGCCATAAGAGCTCATTGTCTCTTTGTCAAGATCTGATTCTCCAACTTTCCCTTTAATTTTCTGTGTTGTCCATGATTTTCCAAAACATGTTGTGTTAACCTGATTTCTATTGGTGGCATCCTCAGAAATAAATAAGTCCTATTTATTTAATAACTCGTCAATAATTCTTTATGCAAACTACAATGAAAATATTGGGAATGCAATGGATAGAGAACCAGTATGGTTGGCAGCTTGCTGGAAATCCACTTGACTCTAAAGAGAGTGGTTGATTGGACAGTCTAGAGAGATGCATCAGAGGTAAGAGTAGGTACAGATCTTGAAGAGGACCCAAGTGCAGTAGTTCCCAGCACCCATGTCAGGGGATCCTCTACCACCTATGACTCCAGGACCAAGGGATCTACTATCCTCTTCTGAACTCTGTGTTCACCTGCACGCATATACATACTAACACACACACACACACACACACACAATTAAACATAAAACTAAATCTTAAAAATACAAATGGCACACAATAACATTAAAAAAACATTGTTTTGAAATTTAGTTTTATTTTAAAATAATGGGGGGGTGTGGTGTGCATGGGTAGTACGGTTTGGTTGTTGTGTGGGTGGGTGGTATGTGGGTAGGTGATGTGGTTTTATGTGTGGGTGTGGGGTAGGTGTGTGAGTGGTGTGTTGGGGGGGATGGGCTTATGTTGCAAAATCTGCTTATTTGCAGAACTGCTGTAATGTGCACTGATACCAGGTACCATGATAAGCTAACTTAATTCTCACAGTGACTACCAGTCTTCACAATGGACACACCCAGGTTTACAATGTTAAGGGACTTGACTTGGTTTTGTTTGCTTTGCTTTTTGTTGTTATTGTTGTTGCTGTTTTTTTATGTTTTTGCGATTTGTTTGACTCTATGTCTCACACATTTCAAAGTGTGCATACTCTACACACACACACACACACACACACACACACAAAGAGACACACACACACCCCAATGAAGTTTAAATAGGGACAAGATGAAAAAGCAGCTGCTTTCATTATAGCCAGTTTTTACATCTCTGTACAGTTTTGGTTTAACTAAATGAAAAACATATTTTGCCTGGAATCTTTACTCTTTAATTGTAAGAATTGACATAATGCAGGAGGAATGCAGCCCACAGATTTCTAAGTTGTTTACCTTAACATCAAAATATCATATGCCAGAAACTTCTTGGGTTCTGAGGTGCCACAGACTTTTAAATCTCAGGTTACCCACCCCACCAATTCCAAACTGCCCTTCATTAAAGAGTGATGTTGAAGTGTCAAACATGAATTTGATTAAAAACTTTCATCTGATTAGAGAGAAACAGGCTGTGAATTTGTGATCTAATTGTTGCCCTTCACATGTATGCATCTGGAACACCAGTGCTCCAATGGGCTAGGCTGGGGTGGGCCCCTTCCTTGGCCTTCTTCCCAAATATCCCCACTCCTTCCCACTGGTGTTAATGTTTATAGGATCAAATCCATGTCTGAAATAGAATTCAACAGGGCTTACCGTCTTTCAAATGTACAAGAATAATTATTTACTTCATATGAGAAGGTACCCAGAGTTCTGAGGACTCCCTGACATTGGATGAAGATGTGCCCTGGTTACTGCCGCTTACTGTCTAGTGAGGCACTTAGACACATGAGGATAGTGAGTGCACACTGTGGAAGTGCCCAGACAGAAGAGGATAATGATCTTTGGGGACCCAGAGGAAGATTACTGTCCTGAATTGCTGGTGGAGATGGGAGAGCTAAGTCTTTCTGGATGAAGTGATACTTCTAAGTTAAGGGTTAAAGGGCAAGTGGCATTTTACCAGGTAAAGGAAACAAGGGATATGAGAGAGAGATTGGGAAGAAAATGTTTTGTAAGGAGGGGAGGATATGAATAAAGACCAAGAGATAAGAGACAGGAAAATGGGTTCTAAGAACAATGCACAGCAATTTAACACAGAGGGCAAAGGTCTTCATTCTCAAACATGGATGCAAGGAATACATTACAAAGCATCCAGCACTAGCTGTGTCTGTTATGTCTGAAAGTTGCTACAGTCTGACAGACTCACTCAGACAGGTACAAGTGTCCCAAAGCACTTTCTGCAAGTGTTGGAGTCTTCACAATCAACAAGGCCATTCCTTGCTAACAAGGGTCAGCTACAAACTAATCAAGAACCATTCTGAGGCTTGCTTGGTCATGGATTGCCTTTTGGTGACACACTTGAACATGTCTCTAGGTAGACAACATGAACTTAAAATGTATTTTTAGCAAGAGTTGGAGTCTAAATTAGAATTAAGTGAAGAAACAGAAGAGGAACATGTTGGCTCTCTTGCTTTTCTGGAAGAAATGTGTGCTTGGGGCTCAGGGGAGAAAAATCTGTCTTTCAGACCCTTGAGGGAGCAGGGTGGGCAATCTTTTCTAAAGGAGACTGCAAGGCAAGTGCTAAGTGCTGGCAACAGTGGGGGGACAGCTACAGAGGTTTCTTGCCTCCCCCTATCATTGTGTGATGGGCTGCCTTTCAGAATTAGCCACACTGCTGCCTACCTGACAAGTCACAATATGGTAACAAACAGCATCTGGGGCATCTCCTTTGGACAGAGGAGCTCACTGTGCCCACTCAAGCTCCATCTCCCACTTAATCACAAACCAAACAACCCACTGTACCTATGGAAGGTGCTTCAGATTAAAAGGCCAAAGCAAACATTTGCCCTGTTATATAAAAAGAATTTTGTATGTTAGACAAATGGTCCAGAGTTCCCTCTAATGCAGTGGTTCTCAACCTGGAGGTCTCAATCCTTTGATTCAAATGACCCTTTCACAAGGTTCATATATCAGATATGCTGCATATCAGATATTTATGAGATATTAAGATTAATAACAGTAGTAAATTTACAATTATGAAGTAACAATGAAATAATTTTATGGTTGGGGTAATCACAACATGAGGAATTGTATTAAAGAATCACAGCAATAGGAAGGTTAGGAACCACTGATTTAATGGAACTTCACTCTGACATGTGTTCTCCCTAGTGTCCCATAACACAGGGCAAACAAGCAAGCAGACCAAGGCCAAGATAACATCTTTGAGCATCTGATACATACCAGGCACAAGCACGTTTGTCTTCATTGACTTATTTACTCCTCACCCTAATATCATGGCGTTGCTATCTCCCCATTTTTTGGAAGCAGCAGTCGAGGGACGGGGCAATGAATCATTTTGTCTGCAGGGCTGCTGGAGAGAGGCAGAAGCAGGCAGCTCTAGGACAGTTGTGTTCTAGAACTCATGTACATGTATTATACCATGCCGTGAACAGAAGGGGAATGAGGTGTTGGGGGTCACATGCAATATCATACTTGAAGAATGGTTATGCTGAGGAGACTTAGCATCAGCCTCTGATAAAAACTGCTGGGTATGCCTGAGAAGTGTTTTAGATGAGGAAAAATAAAACTGTACTCTAATGAGTAAAACTCTTATTTCGACAATACATTCCTTAAAACAACAACAAAAAATCATACCACATCCTAGAAACAGTCCCAAACAATGACCTATTTATTTCAAGAAATTTTTGATGCTACAACACAACACAAGCTGACAATTGTTAGAGTTTAAAGCCATAATGACGTGTTTAAATGAGCCTGAACCTTTCACATGAGCCAGTGGCCAAGGCCGCAGAGGCTGTAGGGCAGAAGCCCTCTGCTGGGAAGCAGGCCTATGTCTATATCCACCCTGATAGGATGTACTGGGTCAAGCTGGGTGATCAGAGGGATGGAACCTAGGTCAAAACATCTAGGGTATTTGGCTCACTTAAGGACAAAAAATGACACACTGGACAACTAACTCATTTAAGGAGCAGGGTAGATGAGGACAGTATAGGCAGGGTTAACTAACACTGAAGACTCTTTATTTATTTTTTTTTTTTTTGCTTTTCTTTTTTTTTATTTTTTTTTAATAATTTATTTTTTATTTCTTCAAGTTACATCTCAATCACAA
>CAJQZJ010032812.1:1263050-1273136 GCA_907164525.1 Lophiomys imhausi
TTTTTTTTTTTTTTTTTAGTTTAAGGTATTTATTGTTCCCCCCAACAGCTCTCCCTTTCAGTCCAAATAATGGTTCTTTTTCTTATAACTATAAATACAATACAAAACAACAGAAATAAATAGGCCACGATTATAAGAGTTATATGGCTTAGCATACATTCCCAATGTCCAGTCCATATGTATTTGGCACCTGACTTTAACATTCTACTATCTAACCATCTCCATGAGTTTAAAGTTCTATATCTAACTCAGCTTTCATACTAACTTGCCTCATAATTTTAAACATATCTTCTTAGATCCAGAACACCCTCTTGATTCCTAAACAACTCAAAATTTAACTATGAGACTCTAGCTATCTATTCTTCAACCACCTCAGAGACCTGAGAGGGATAAATATATCTGATTATATAGGAAGTGCAGGGCCTGCAGCTTCCAAAACTAAAAAATGACATACCAGTGGCTGCCTGGACAGTTCCCATTTTCTCTCCATACATTACAGCATCAATCTTCAGCCATTTGGCCCCATTTCTCTGACAGACATTGGTTGTAGAGCAGGAATTATGAAGGACTTACCTACCCTGTCTTGGCAGAGCTAGGCTGTCGACTTACCTGCTTCCAAGTTTTGTCCTTTTTGGACAGAAGTCTGTCTACAGTTGAAGCAAGTGGTTTTTCTTGCCAAGAGATAGGCTTACCACCAATTTAATCATCTCCCACTGGAGATTCTTCGATGCTCATCTTCTACTTGGAGTAATATAGGGGGTGCTGTCAGGAGCTGACATGTCTTGATATCAAAAAATCTTAAGTTAAGAAAACATCTTTGAATGCCATATTCTGCAGATCTCTTGAGGTTTTTGAAGATGCCCTATCTATCTCTTATATTTAGATAAGCAAATATTGCTTGTCTCTTAGCAACTTGATTTCTGAGTAGCTTAGAAAATAACTGTGATAGACTGTCATAGTAACTAACAAAATGACACGTTTTCATGACTATTAGTTTCCGTTTCTTAATTATCCTAAACAGTTTATGTCGGTTGGTAGCGAGAGGTCAAAACTTGACATTTCATTTTTAAGTATTACTACAAACAATACCTTTAAGAAGCGTTACCCTTAATTTTGTATCAATATACAAAGATCAATACCAATGTGGCCAAATATAATCTTAATTTTGTATCAATATACAAAGATCAGTACCGATGTAGCCCAATACAATCTTAATTTTACATTAATATACTCGGGTCAATATTTTACATTAATATACTCGGGTCAATATGAAGACTCTTTAAAAGTCATTGGGAAGCCTACTTTTCTAGAAGCTTTCTAACATATACACAGATTTAAAAAAGTTTAAAATGAGCTACCCTACACTGGGGGAGACAATGCCTCTCCTCGATAACATAGTGTATCAAATAAAAAATGTCCAGTGGAATTTTACCAGACCTTCAAAGACCAAGGCCAAGATAACAGCATCTGATACACACCAGGCACAAGCACGTCTGTCTTCCCTGACTTATTTACTCCTCACCCTAATATCATGGGGTTACTAATGTCCCCATTTTATGGAAGCAGCAGTCGAGGGACAAGTGCAATACTCTTCAAACTCTTCCACAAAATAGAAACAGAAAGAACATTGCCAAACTCATTCTATGAGGCCACAGTCACCTTGATACCTAAATCACACAAAGAACCAACAAAGAAAGAGAACTTCAGACTAATTTCCGTCATGAACATAGACAGAAAAATACTTAATAAATACTGGTAAACCGAATCCAAGAACTCATCAAAAATATCATCCACCATGATCAAGTAGGCTTCATCTCAGGAATGCAGGGATGGTTCAACATATAAAAATCCATCGACATAATTCACCATATAAGCAAGCTGAATGAAAAAAAAAAACACATGATCATCTTGCTAGATACTGAAAAAACATTTGACAAAATCCAACACTTCTTCATGCTATAAGTCCTGGCGAGAGCTGACATACAAGGACCATACCTAGAAATAATAATAAAGGCGATATACAGCAAGCCAGTAGGCAACATCAAATTAAATGGAGAGAAACTTAAAGCATTTCCTCTAAAATCAGGAACAAGGCAAGGATGCCCACTCTCCTCATATCTCTTCAACATAGTACTTGAAGTCCTAGCCAGAGAAATAAGACAACTAAAGGAGATCAAGGGGATAAAGATTGGAAACAAAGAAGTCAAATTATCTATGTTTGCAGATGATATAATAGTATACATAAGTGACCCCAAAAATTCCACCAAAGAACTCCTACAACTGATAAACCCCTTCAGCAAGGTAGGTGGATACAAAATTAACTAAAAAAAAAATAAGAAGCCCTTCTCTATACAAAAGATAAATGGGCTGAGAAAGAAATTAGGGAAACATCACCCTTCACAACAGCCACAAACAATATAAAATGCCTGTGAGTAACTCTAACCAAGCAAGTGAAAGACCTGTATGACAAGAACTTCAAGTCCTTGAAGAAAGAAATTGAAGAGAACATCAGAAGATGGAAAGATCTCCCATGTTCATGGATATTGAGCAACAATTCCTATCAAAATACCAACACAATTCTTTACAGACCTAGAAAAAAACAATTCTCAACTTCATATGGAATAGCAAAAAACCCAGAATAGTTAAATCAATCCTGTACAATAAAAAAACATCTGGAGGTATCACCACCCCAGATTTCAAGCTATACTACAGAGCAATACTAATAAAAACAGCATGGTACTGGTGTAGAAACAGACCAGTTGATCAAGGGAATTAAACTGAAGACCCAGAAAGGAACCCACACATCTATGGTCACTTAATTTTTGACAAAGAAGCCAAAACTGTACAATGGAAAAAGCACAGCATCTTCAACAAATGGTGATGGTCTAACTGGATGTTGACATGTAAAAGAATGCAAATAGATCCATATTTTATCACCTTTCACAAAACTTAAGTACAAATGGATCAAAGATCTTAACATAAAGCTTGACACACTAAATCTGATAGAAGAGAAAGTGGGGGAAAGCCTCAAACTTATTGGCACAGGTGACAACTTCCTGAACAGAACGCCAATAGCTCAGGCACTAAAAGCAACAATCAATAAATGGGACGTCATGAAACTAAAAAGCTTCTGTAAGGAAAAGGACACTGTTATTCGAACAAAATGACAACCCAACCTACAGATTAGGAAAAGACATTTACCAACCTCACATCCAACAGAGGGCTAATTAATATCCATAATTTACAAAGAACTCAAGAAATTAAATGCCAAGAGATCAAACCATCCAATATAAAAATGGAAAACAGAGCTAAACTGAGAATTTACAAAGGAGGAATCCCTAATGGCTGAGAGACAGGTGAAGAAATGCTCAACACCCTTAATCATCAGAGAAATGCAATTCAAGACGACCCTGAGATTCCATCTCAAACCTGTCAGAAACTCAAATGACAGCACATGCTGGCGAGGTTGTGGAGAAAGGGGAACACTCCTCCATTGCTGGTGGGAGTGCAAACTTGCACAATCACTATGGAAATCAGTCTGGCGATATCTTAGAAAACTTGGAGTAGCTCTACCTCAACCCAGCCATACCACTTCTGGGTATGCATCCAAATGATTCTTCACCAAATCATAAGGACATCTCCTTATCTATGTTCATAGCATCCTTATTTGTAATAGCTACAAACTGGAAACAACCCAGATTTCCCTCAGCCAAGGAATGGATAAAAATTTGTGGTATATTTACACAATGGAGTACTACTCAGCCATCAGAAACAAGGAAATCATGCAATTTGCAGCCAAATGGATGGAACTAGAAAAGCTCATCCTGAGTGAGCTAACCCAGAATCAGAAAGATACACATGGCATCCTTTCACTTATAATTGGATTTTAGCCATATAGTACAGGATAACTATACTAAAGACAACACACCAAAAAAAACCCCAACAAAAACAAAAAATAAACAAACAAACAAAAAAACAGGAACATAGACTTTGTTACCTGTTAATGAGACACTTTGCCTTAGTGGTGCTGCCAGGTTTTGCCCCAGTGTTTGAGGAAGCTCTTCGCTCTCTCTCATATGACTGCTGAACTTGTGGTGGGGGGGGGACTGATATGTAGGGACACCCCTCTCCAGAGGAGTAGGATAGGAGGGAGAGGGGGTAGAAGGTTAGAGGGTGGGACCGGGAGGGGTGGAAAGAAGGAACTGTGATGGAGATGTAACATGAAGGAATAAATAAACATAAATTTTTTTAAAAGTCCAGTGTTTGTCAGTAGGATCCTACAGAGCCCCCAAATATCAAAGGCTATTTGACTGCTTTTTATTATCTTCTAGAACTTGATTATAAGACCCTATTGCTAAAGACACCACATACTGCATCATCATTTTCAACAGCCAGGGTATAGGAGCAACCAAAAGTCCATTAAGAATGAGTGGATAAAGAAAATTAATCCAAGTAAATAATGGAGTATAACTCAGCCTTAAAAGAAGAAAATCCTGCCATTTGCAACAATGTAGGTAAAACAAGAGGGCATTATGGTAAGTAAAATTAGCCAGACATAGAAAAGGTAAATATTTCAGAATTCCCTGTGTAGAATCTAAACTCAGAGACAGGAAGTGGAAGGCAAATGTCAGGAGACAGGATTGGAAAATGGGGAATGTTGCTCAATGAGTATAAATCTGAAGTTATAACTTGACTAATTTCTAGAAGCCCAAAGTATAGCATAATAGCTACAGTTAATATTAACATCTTATGCTAAGTGATTAAATATGAAGATACCATTTGCAGCAGCCCTCCTGGTCCTCCAACTCTTAGACCCTGTCTGCTTTCTCCTCCACAGTGCTCCCTGTTCCCTGGGTGCAGGGATGGTGTTACAGGCATCCCGTCTGGAGACAGACACTCCATGGCCACTTGTTTTCTGCACTTTTATCAGCTGTAGTTTTCTGCCTGTTGGAAAAAGAACCTTTGTGTATGAAAGTTAAGAGAAGCACTTACCTATGGGTAGAAGGATAAGCATTTAGGAACAGTTGGATAGCATATCAATTGAGCAAAATGGTAGCAGTATGTTCTCTAGTGTCTACAACCTCTCCAGGAATGGTTCTTTTAGAGTCCCAACAGGACTGCTTTCCTTTTGAGGGGGCCTTAAGTCCATTCATACAGCTGTTGGTTATATCCAATATGCTAATACCTTTGCTGCACATTTGGGCATATCCTGTTGGTTCAGTCATTATTGCAGTCTTAAATTTACAGCTGAGTAAGAGTTGTGCTAACTTTTTTTGCCCAGACAGCCTACATGGCACCTTCTCACACTTTGAAAGCTAGTCATCAGGAAGGAAGCTTGTGGCTTAGTACCAGCTAGACTTCTCCAAGTCCTTTACTAAAATGTGTGGTGTCTTCAGCAATAGGGCCATGCCTTCAAATTCTTACAGACAACTAAGAACTAAGAGCAAGGGAAATAGCCAGTGTTATTTTGGGAGTCTCGCCAACAATTTGAAGAGATTTATTCTATGCTTTGTGTAGGGACGTTTGTTTGATAGTCTATAGCTTCTGGGCGGAACATTCCCCAATTAAATACATGTATACATATTTAAGAAAGCTTATAAAGTAGGCTTCCTTGTGTCTTTGCAAGCATCCTTGGTATTGTTCACATGCACACTATGATTTACCATTCATTCCTCCCCAGATAAGTCCCCTGCCATTCTGTCTTTCCCTTACATAGAACTTGTGTTCTACTATCTCCCTCTTTCTGTCCTCTCTCCAATGGCCCCCTTTCCTTCTTTCCTTCTATAGTTAACTCCAAGTTAAGCCTAAATGATCTAGACACATTTCAGTCCTTTGCTTTCTTTTGCATGCATAATTAATTAGTCCGCAAGCTTATTAAAATCTGAATGATATGCACATAGCTACCATTCCCCTGCAGCATGCAGTGCCTAAAAGAGCCATCTTTAGTAAGCATATTCCTGGTATCTGGATCCCAGCCCCACACTCGATACTTCCAGTAATAATTTGTTTGAGGTAATTTTCCTATTGAAGTGTGTTGTGTGATAGGTGCTCTGACACCTCTGAAGGCAAATTCCAGACTCTTCTGGAAACTATTTTGTAAAAGAGAAACAGTCTTGATGAAGGATTACCAAGGGGAATTTTGGAAACTAGCCACCCAATTAGGCAACTTTTCTTCTCCAAGGACCCGTAACTTGTGCTCACAGTTTCAGTGTTTATATGGACATGGCCCTCGCACTCTACATTTTTAGAAGAAATTTAGCTCTACCAGAGATCTGGGCTCAGTGACAACCACATTGGTCTCCTTGGAAAGCAAGAATACTCGCAGGAAAAGAGAAGGGTCCCACCCTTAATCACACTGCCAGTCACTTCTCATAAGTAAGATTTCTAAATGGACAGAAAACACAACCTTTGTTCTAAATGTAGAAGATGAAGGAGAAAGAGGGAGAGGAGAGGGGAAGAGAATGACAGGGGGAGGCTGGAGAGATGGCTTCTGGCTGAAAATTTAAGTAAGGATGAGAGAGATGAAGAAAAATGAGCTAATATGGAGAGATCAGTAAAAGGACTCAGCCTGTAGAAAATCTGGCAGATAACTAGTGGGTAGAGACTAGGAGGCAAGGGCTCTTGTCCATGTTTCCCTTTGATCAAGTGAAAAGTGCAGAGCCCTCCAAAGCAGCAGATGAGTCCAATCTCTGCCTCCCTTGCTCTCCAGTCCAGAGATCCTAAGCATTTTACTTTCTTCTATGAAACTTGTTTTCTTTTGTAAAATCACGTTAACAGTCCCTACCCCACAGTGCTATTATCACATCCGAGCTCAGGTGGAATACCATCCTAGAGTAGATACATTAGTCTTAATATAGATTACCCTGGGATGTCTGTGGATGAACTCTGGTTCTCCTATAATTTAGTTGTCATGATGAAAGCCAGAGAGTAAAACTACACCCATGAGAGTCAGGGTGGAGCTTCCCAGAAGGAATGAGCTTCATGGTTGAGATTTATTATTGGCCCAAGCCAAGGACAGTCATAAGACAAGGTCATTGAGATAGTGGAGGCAGGTGGGTTGATAAGGTCTCCTTAAAGGGCAAGTCTTCTCCTGCAGAGGTAGAAGAAGCCTTACACAATCAGCCTTGAGGGTTTTTCTAGAAGGCATATCAGATGGTACTTTTGCTGGTCAGAAGAAAGACGATCCCTTCAAGATGGTGTCACATTGCAGTAAGGCAGGAGGAGTCTGCTCCAGGCCATCTTAGGCCTAGCTAGCCTTTGTTGTATTTTCCACTGCCAGTCTTGGCTTTCCTGAATCTTCACAAGAGACTGGAGCCTAAGATACTAAGGGAAAGACCAGAGGAAAAAGGGGAGAGTGACAGCCAGAGGGAAACAAGGTATGGGGTGGTGGAGTTGGGAAGGAATCTGGACACACAGGTCCAGGCAGGAAGTAAGGGTGGTATTTTAGGGCCTGAGCTGCTTGTGACTACCAGGAAGGACTGCTGGGGACACAGTTTGTCTGCTCCAGGATATTTCAAAAGAAAGGAAGCTATTCTGATCAACGCTGGACTTTGTGCAGTTATATGAAGGGAGGAATGTGTTCCTCTTAACTGATATGCTTTCCAATTACCATTTACTTCACTCTAGAATATGAAGTTAGTGAATTGCCTTCCAGAAATAGATTTAAAATTTTTCAATTTACTCTTTGTGTTTGAAGGAGAAATGTTCTCTATAAATTCATACATTTAAACATCTGTTTCCAAGCTGGGGGCAGGCTTTGATGTGGGGCTTAGCTGAAGAAGTAGGTCAGTGGGGGTGGGCATTGAGGTCTCTTAACACAAGCCTACTTCCTGTCTCCTTCCCTTCCTCTTTCTACTACCATGATTTTCCTACTAGGCCTCACTGCAGGTAAATAGCAAAGAGCTTTTCTTAGTGGAATAAATAGTTGCAGACATAGAGAAGGAAGGACTTAGGGAGGAAGGTTGTCACTGCCCCTGGGTGTAGCTGAGGCAAACCTCAGAGCGTAAGAGAATTTAGCAAATTAATACTATATTAGGCTAAATTGGTATTGATCATTGTATATTAATGCAAAATTAAGATTGTATTGGACTACATCGGTATTGATCTTAGTATATTGATACAAAATTAAGAGTATATTTGGCAACATTGGTATTGATCTTTGTATATTGTTACAAAATTAAGGGTAACACTTCTTAAAGGTATTGTACCTAGTAATGCTTAAAAAGGAAATGTGAAGTTTTGGCCTTTTGCTACCAACCATCATAAACTGTTTAGGGTAATTAAGAAATACAAACTAACAGTCATGCAAGCGTGTCATTTTGTTAGTTACTATGACAGTCTATCACAGTTATTTTCTAAGCTACTCAGAAATCAAGTTGTTAAGAGACAGCAACATTTGCGTTTCTAAACATAAGAGATAGATAGGGCGTCTTCAGAAACCCCAAGAGATCTGCAGTGTATGGCATTCAAAGATGTTTTCTTAAATTAAGATTTTTTTGATATCGAGACATGCCAGCTCCTGACAGCATCCCCTATTCCACTCCAAGTAGAAGATGAGCATTGAAGAATCTCCAGTGTGAGATGGTTGAACTAGTGGCAAGCCTATCTCTTGGCAAAAAAAAAAAACAAAAAACAAAAAACAAAACCCTTGCTTCAACTGTAGACAGACTGCTGTCCAAAAAGGACAAAATTTGGAAGCAGGTAAGTCAACAGCCTAGCTCTGCCAAGACAGGGTAGGTAAGTCCTTCATAATCCCTGCTCTACAATCAATGTCTGTCAGAGAAACGGGGCCAAACAGCTGAAGATTGATGCTGTAATGTATGGAGAGAAAATGGGAACTGTCGAGGCAGCCACAGGTATGTCATTTCTTAGTTTTGGAAGCTGTAGGCCCTGCACTTCCTATATAATCAGATATATTTATCCCTCTCAGGTCTCTGAGATGGTTGAAGAATAGATAGCTAGAGTCTCATAGTTAAATTTTGAGTTGTTTAGGAATCAAGAGGGCGTTCTGGATCTAAGAAGATGTTTTTAAAATTGTGATGCAAGTTAGTATGAAAGCTGAGTTAGATAGAGAACTTTAAACTCATGGAGATAGTTAGATAGTAGAATGTTAAAGTCAGGGACCAAATACATATGGACTGGACATTGAGAATGTATGCTAAGCCATATAACTCTCAGAATTGTGGCCTATTTATTTCAGTTGTTTTGTACTGTATTTATTGTTATAAGAGAAAGAACCATTTGTTGGACTGAAAAAAAAAGAATTATGCATTCTGGGGGAAGGGTGAGAGGGTAGGAGGGTGGGGCTGGGAGGGGTGGAGGGAGAGGGCTGTGATGGAGATGTAACTTGAAGTAATAAATAAACATTAAAAAAATGTAAAAAAAATGTATGCACTACATGGGCACATTTGATTAAACCCAATTAATATATTTTAAACAGCTACCATGTTCAGGGTCCAATATACAATAGATAAATACTATGTAACGGGAAATCATTCAATTAAAATAACTCTAGCCTTTTTCAAGTTCTTTGTGCTTGTGTGTATATGAGCATGTGGGTGAATTCATGTTTGCTTCCTATGGAGGCCAGAGGACAACCTTAGGAGTCATTCCTTAGGAGCCCTTCACTTTGGTTTTTGAGTCATGGTCTCTCCCTGGCCTGAACTACTCACATAAGAGGCTAGGATGGCTGGCAAGTGAGCCCAGACAATTGCCTGTCTCTGACTCCTCTGTTCTGGGATTACAAGCACATGAGGCTGTCACACCTGGATTGTTTACTTGGGTTCTAGGATCAAACTATGAGAGTTTAGGCACACATGAGTTTTTCTCGATATCAATGCCTAAATCTGTGACTTTTAGCTCCAAGCTTTTTTCAAGAATCTATCAACCCTCCCCCTCCAATCCTCTCTATGTCTCAGGGGTGTTGTGTACCTTCGTATATGTGCCCTGCAAAAAACATCCTGCCTCATTCCTCGCTCCCTGAGGCTGGCAGGTCATAAAAGCAGCATCCTAGGCATCTAGCTTCAGGGGAGGAAAACTGGGTTTGTCCACTGATCTGTCTGTGACCACCTTGTCATCAACCAGGTT
>CAJQZJ010032812.1:1273146-1297982 GCA_907164525.1 Lophiomys imhausi
CATCATCCAGGTTTGTCCACTGATCTGTCTGTGACCACCTTGTCATCCAGCCACAGACTCTCAAGACAGACAAACTTTCCTTTTGATCTGGAATACCTCTTTTCTGTAGACTCAAAACCAGTTTCTCAGGAAGAGCCACCTCTGGACCTGTGAGGGACATACGCATATTGGTAAGGGCTTCCAATTTGGCCAATGAAGGGCTAAGGCCAGAGTACTAGAATTGTTCCTTTTGTGAGTTAGTCAACCATCTAAATTCCTGGCCTCCCTGTAGAATGGTATTTCCAGTCCTTCTATCTGGTTGTAGCTACTCTCTGTTTCAACTTATCATGATCAATATGCCTCACAACTGACTTATACCTTATCCTTCTTTCTGAGTGGAAGGAAGGGTGCTAACACCACCTGCTTGATTACAGTTCATTCTGTAGGAACTCATTCACTAGGCAGAAGCTCTGATTATAGACACAGTGAAGCAACATTGTGTTTCAGTTTTCTTTTGATCCATTGTTGCCAACTCTCACTAGCATGTGATTGGAGAGACTGATCTCTGTCCATCACCAGCATCCATGCCTGCACCCCACAGTCCCACAGCACCCTGGCTATAGTTCCTGCAGCAGTCCCCAGCATGAACTTCTGCTTAGCTTCTGGCCCAGCTCACACACCAATGGGGCTCTCAGATTGGCAAAGACCTATATTTCCTTTGTGAAATCACAATGACCAACTCTGGTGAATGAGGTTTCATAAACTGTTTGTGGGAGGGTAAACTGTTCAACTTCTGAAGGCAGTCTGCTAAACTGTCACACACCCTTAAAATGTCCACGTGCTTAGCCAGAGATTTTACTGAGAGCAATTTTCTTGTAATTAACAACAACAATAGCAACAACAAATATATAAACTAAAAAAGTCACTCAACCTTACTGGTAATAAAAGACAATGCAAATTAAACACCATGGTTTCCTATTTTCATTCACCAGATTATAAAAAAATGTCAAGGGTTGATATGGTAGGAAGAGTATAGGGAGATGGACACTTAAAAAAAAATGTGTATGTGTGCATGTCTACAGGGGATGGGTATGTGCACACACATGCAGTGACCATGGAGTTCAGAAGCAGGTGTGAAGTTTCCTGGAGCTGGAGTTACAAGAGGTTGTGAACCATCTGACATGGGTGCTGTGAACCAAACTCAGGTTATCTGGAAGAACAGCCAGTGTTCTTAACTGCTGAGCCACCTCTCTAGCCCTGAGAAGAGCACTTTTATACACAGCTTGTTTGAATATGAATTGGCTCAGCACTTCAGGACAATTATTTTGTATTATAAGTTAAAAATATATGTTTTTTTGAGCCAGGAGCCCAAATTATAAGGTCTATTATAAATAAGCAAAAACCTGGGGACATAAAGTTATACTTGGATATTTAATATATCGTTAGTAACTTCAAAGACATGAAACTTTATGGGAACTAATTCATTACGGCATATTCATAATGTGGAAGACTATATAGTCATTTTAAAGGGATTAGAGCAACATTCGTTGACTTAGTACATTTGGTTGAGATATTTGTAAAATGACCAATAATAATTTCAGGGGAATGTGTATAGCATTTGGTTTCTGGAGCTATGAAGGATTACTTCAGACCGCGTAATTTATAACATTCTTTTTTTTTTTTTTACTTGAAAAGTGAATATACATTCAATTGTCCATTTTTATAAAAAATATTTATTAAGGCTTCCCTCGATCTGTGGCAAGTACTAGAGACCTAATTGTGAGATCCTCTCTCCTGTAGTTTAATAAAGCACTGAAAATCACAGAAGGAAATACATTCAAAGAAGTGGCAGAAGGGAAGGAAAGGTAATACACATTTTCCCTTTTTACCTCTACTTGCTTAATTATTTCAATAAACATCATTTTTACGATTATATTTTTAAAATGCACACATTGTATTGACTAGGTATCCATTTGTTTTTGTCACCTTGACAGAAGTCATCTCAGAACACAGACTCTTAATTAAGAAAATCTCAGAACACAGACTCTTAATTAAGAAAATGGCCTAATGTGTTGATCTGTACTCAAGCCTCTAGAGCATTTCTTTACTGATGTTGACAGAGAAGGGCCCACCTCACTGTGGATGGTGTCATCCCTGTTCAGGTGGTCTTGGGGTCCTGAAAAACTGTATGAGAAAGCAGGGTGGGCAACTATGGAGAGCATGCCAGTAATAGTATTCCTTTTTGTCCTTGGTTTCAGTTCCTGCCTCTGGGTTCCAGATTTGAGTTGATGACCTGAATTCCCTATACTAGCAATGGCAAATTGTAGCAAAACCATAAACATCCAACAACTGCTATATAAATAAAGGATAGTCTTATAATTGAATATAATAAGGCTTAAAGTCACATTTTCATGGTTTTGTGTGTATGTGTGCGTAAATTGAGAAAACAATATAAATTTGTAGTGAGCACATACCTACTTTCAACAATTTCTACTACTTCCTTAAAGCGTGTACCTGTGTTAATCTGTAGGACAAAGCACAGGGGAGAAATATTCAGAACAGAACAGGTTTTCTGAAATCTGTTACTTCTTGTGTGTTTTGCAAATGATGATCAATAAAGCATCCCTGTGTAGATATGACCTCCGTGTTCTGCTCTGAGCCTAGATAATAGGGGCAAACAGGCTGTCCATCTCTGGATGAGGAAGAGAAGGCCAAGAGACTGCAGGATGGGGTTAAGTTGGGAAGGAAGACAGACTGATTCACCAGCAGTGGCCATCCTAGGCTAGAAACAAGGAAACTCAAGGCTTGTACACAAGGAGGTGGATCTTCTGACTTGGGAATCAGAACTTTAGAAGTTCAAGGGGAATTTCAAGATTGATCATCAAGGGAAATGCTTCTCCAGGTAAGATCTTTGGGCCAGCCAGGAGCTGTTTAGAGATTCAAAATCTCCAGTCTCATCCCAGATCTACTAAGGCAACTTGAGAAACAAATGAGTTTCCTTGTTTCTAGCCTAGGATGGCCACTGCTGGTGAATCAGTCTGTTTTCCTTCCCAACTTAACCCCATCCTGCAATCTCTTGTCCTTCTCTTCCTTATCCAGAGATGGACAGCCTGTTTGCCCCTATTATCTAGGCTCAAAGCAGAACACGGAGATCATGTCTATAATTTACAAAAGAGAATGGGACTTGAGAATCTTAAGATGTGAGAGGATGTGTTCAAGGCCACACAGCCACTCAGTGGTAAAGCAGAACCACTGGCCTAATAGTTTCTTACTATGTCTTCCAGCCCTTCATCTCACTAGCCAGCTAGTTACCCAAATATAATTATGTGGCAGTCCCATTCCAGTTTTTTACAATCTAGTAATGCACTCAGTTTATTCTTGCAAGGAACAACTGAATGGCAATCAATGAGCTCAAAATCAGATTTCACCCCCAACCTCACTTAAATGACCTTTCCTAACCATTTGGAAGCTTCTTATATGTCTGAAATTTGTCTTTTGTTTTAGTATAAATTTGCTGTTCTTCATCAGATGTAATAGAAATTGTGGTCAAAGGAGAAATAAGAGGCTCAGCATGTCTGTCCAGAGGCCCCACAGAAACCTCTTTCCTACCTGCTCTTCATCTCTCTGATTTGGGCTCTCCTTGGTTTTGGTCCCATGTTCACTCATTTTCATCAAAGGTTTAATGATGTTCCAGGATTCTGATCACTGATTTATTAAATGTGGAAGCCCATGAATGCAGAATGATGACTTCTCAGTAATGAGCTTCATTCAGAAGGAGAGGAGGGGCCAAGCATGGGCATAAGCTCCAAGAGTTTCCTATCAGTCATTTCATCTCTGGCAGGATTAATCATGGCTTTGGTTTCTCAAGCGCTTGAACTACTGGGTTGTCTAAGATCAAAAGGGATGCCCCAAATTAATTTTAAAGACATGTGACTACTAGTAGTTTACAGTGTTTGCTCACAATATTAAAAACAGCTACTTTGATTTTTCCTCAGATTATAAGCCAAAATACATTAGCTTGAAATGATAGGAGTGACATCCTATTGTAAGACAAAAGTAAACAGATACTGCTATGTTTATAAGACAAAGCAAAATCTTAGAGAAAATCTGCATTAAAACCAAACAAAACATAAAGCTATGGAGGGAGTGATCTGAAGGAGATGGGAGAAAATATGACCAAATATATATTATGTAATTTTTAAAATAAATAAGAAGGAAATAAAATAAAAACATTTCCCAACTAAAGCAAAAACACCCTCACAAATTCAAGACTGAATGAGTACAGAATGAATCATATTCTATGGATTTATTTAGTGTCTCCGCTGTATAAAACATAAATTTAGATGTTGTGGGGAGTCAAAAAATGGTTTCCTGGTGGAGTTTCCAGTATAAGCTAAGAGATAAGAGAAATTTTTAACACTATCAGTGTATGAATTATGAGAAAGGATGCCCTATCATCTTTGAGTGAGGGGCTCATTTGCAGGGGCTATCAGGAAAAGCCAGAAGAGTATTTTATATTAGCTTTTAAATACAGATTTTTAAAAAACTTTCTACTCTACTTATACAAGCAAAAACCACAACTATAACAAATAGGTTTTCTAGTAAGCTGAAACGCTCAGAGATATATTTTAAAAAATTGAGAACATCAACTGGTTATCCAAAACCAAATGGTCAGCACTGAATACATAATACAATTAACATTATATGTATACTAGCATTATATATATCATTATACATATACATACATACAACAAATATTATACTGAGAATGTTGTATTTATGTATTTAGGAATACATACGCATATACATATATATCTATGTATACAACAATGATAAATGACGGGAAGGGAGAGGAGGAAAAGGAAGATAAGGGAAGAGAAAGGGATGGAAAAAGGAGTGGAGGAGAGGCAGGGGTGGGGAGGAGAAGGCAGAAGGGCCTTTGTTCTCTTCTTGTGACTCTTCCACATCGGGTTCTAACCCCATGTGAAGACTGACTCCTGCTTGACCTTGACTCTGTAAGACTTCTGTCTTAGTTTTGGTTTTATTGCTGTGAAGAGACACCATGACTATGGCAACTGTTATAAAGGAAACATTTAATTTGAGGCTGGGTTTCAGTTTCAGAGGTTTAGTCCATTTTCATAATGGCAGAAGCATGGCAGCATGCAGGCAGACATGATGCTAGAGAAAGAGCTGAGAGTTCTACCTCTTGATCCACAGAGCAGAGGCAGGAGACTCTATTCTACACTGGGTGGAGCTTGAGCAGAGGAGACCTCAAATCCCTGCTCCCACAATGACACACTTCCTCCAATAAGACCACACCTACTCCATCAAGGCCACACCTACAAATAGTGCCACTTCCTATGGGCCAAGCATTCAAACACATGAACCTATGGGGGGCATACCTATTCAAACCACGGCAACTTCCTCCTAATAAATTTCTCTTGTCTAAGCAAATTTTAATACAGATTTGGTTTGTTTGTTTTGCGTCTGATACCATGCTACCAAGAGATCTTTGACTGAACATTTGTCAGGAGCAAGGCTGAAAGAAAGTCATGCTATTCTATCAAGTGCAAGCTGAAAGAGACATAACATAGTCATTTTAGTAGAAAGCATGCTGGTCTATGGTGCCCTATATCAACAGCAAGATAATTATTACTATATTGTATATATCCTCCAAGTATGAAGAGCAGGAATTTTCCATTTTCAATAAATTATTTCCCATGAGACAGAAAAAAGAGAAAGAAAGAAAGAAAGAAAGAAAAGAAAAGAAAAAAACAAACAAGCAAGCAAACAAAAACTCACCTGTGACTTTACTTGTAGGGTAAAGGAAGCAACCATAGAAAGAAAACAAACTCCTATTCTGGTATCATGGAAAGAGGGCAGACTTTAGAATCATAAAGGGCCAGCATATATCCTTCCATGCCTCTGCTGTGGCCTTGGAAATTGTAGCCTCATTTTGAACCATGTGGACTGAAATCACCTGGGCTATTGAGGTGACTAAATGAAACAATGTAATGTATGCACATGGTAAATATAGCCAAAGGCATTAATTCCTCCCCCAATTCATACCTCTTTGCTTCACCTTGGTGCAGGAATCAGGTAAGTTCGATTCCTATATTTTCTAAGATTGGAGCTGTTCTTCACTTTTTTTTTTTTTTTTTAATGTCATAGAGTCCAGGCAGAGGCCCACAGGAGACCATGGGGACCTAGATAAAAAGAACCAGGAGAGAGCAACAAAGCCCTGCAGTGTGGGAGGGAAGGCAAGCTGATTTTGTGATAGAAGAGTCCTTCACATATAAAAACTAGCAGAGAAAGAAATTTAAGACCAATCATTAAGATCTTTCCTGAAGACAGAGCAACAATGCAAATTACTAAGTCAATGTATTGTTTAGAGACACAGCCCTAGCTAATGTCATGAAGTAAATCCTTGAGCTGTTTGTGCATTAGCTAATGGATTTTACAAGTATAGTTCTCTAAACTGGCAATATAGTCACTTAGAATGAATTGTTGATTAAATATGACAGTATGTTGGAATTGCATAATTATAAAACCTGACCAGTCCCCTCTCTGAAGAACTTATAAGCCAGTATGAGATGATTAAGAGATACGTTCACACATACACTTGAGAGATAATAAAGGAAAACAATTAAAATTTAAACTATGAATAAAATCACAAATTATTATGAAGCAATCATGATGCTCTTATAAGAGAGCAAATGGAGACTTTTTATATTAATTTCAAGATCATTCACTCTGAAAAGAGCAAGAGGTTTCTGGAATGATTAACACTGGGATCAGAGGTAGGAAATGAGACTGCATTGGAGGTTGCTTATTATTATTATTATTATTATTATTATTATTATTATTACTACTACTACTTTGGTTTTGAGCCTAACCTTTAATGGCTGAGCCATCTCTCCAGTCCATTTGTTTTCTCTCTCTCTCTTTTTTTTTTATTAAACCACACATCCATGTCCTTTGGAATTGAGTCACTCTTTAGCAATAAATTTGGTTAATTTATTGATTCATGGGTTGGTTTATCCATTAATTCATACAACAAAAACTTTTTCATACTGTATTCCAAGCACTGGGAATAGACAGAGGAAGAAGCGATAACCTTTTGTACACATAGGAGTTTGTGCGCAATGCAAATTACTAAGTCTATGTGTCCTTTGGAGATACAGCCCTCACTTAAGTGTTTGTTAATAGCAGAGGTGTGGGGAGTGTTGAGAAGCCTGGCTTAGGCTTTTGAAACTTCCAAGCCCTCCACCCCTACCTTCAGGGATGTAGGGAACACAAAGGTCTTTGCATTCACAGATAAGGTCTAGGGAAACCAGGAATTTTACATACACAGAGTTGTCTCCTTAACAGGTAAGACGTATATCTTGTTTTTCCTCCCAAAAGGCTGGGAATTGGGGTGGTTAAGAGCCTGGTTATCTATGCTATCTGTACGGCAAGACCATACCAAGTTCCCACAACCAGGCTGGTGGCTAATAGCCCAAATGACTTCTTCACTATTGGTATACCAGATCTTCCCCTAGGCTTTAAAACAATACTTGTAGACTATCTCCAGAATCCATTTTCATGGAGGAAGTGACATGTACTTTGAGAAGAGTTTCAATGTAATTATGCTTCCTTGTGCACAGCGGTTGTGTTACACCAGGAAACATTCTTTTTTTTTTTTTTTTTTTAAACAAATTGAGCTATACATAAATGCATCTGAAATAAACTGTCTGGGGTAAGAATCTCTAAGTTTGACCCAACTGGCTAAGTAAGTCATGCTGAACCAGATTTCCTTCTTACCTCTTTCAGATGGTTACTCTGCCAGCCTTGGTGTTTCCAGAGACCCCCCACCCCAACACACACAAACAGTGAGATACTTCTTCCAAGAAGGCACACCTACTCCAACAAGGTCACACCTAAGCTTTCTCAAGTAGTGGCACTCCGTGATGATTAAGCAGTTCAATATATGAGTCTGTGGGGCCACTCTTTTATTTAATTTTTTTCTTTTGGTTTTTTTTTTTTTTTTAGACAGAGGTTTTCTTTGTGATAACCCTGGCTGTCCTGGATTCGCTTTGTAGACCAGGCTGGCCTCAAACTCACAGAGATCCACCTGCCTCTGTCTCCCGAGTGCTGGGATTAAAGGCATGTGCCACCATGCCTGGCTTATGGGGGCCATTGCTATTCAAACCACAATAGTAACTGACAATTTCTACCAATTAAGATGGAGCTTGGTCAGTAGGGCGTCCAGTGTCAAAATCTGACCATCTTTACTACTCTGCAGGCTTACTTTCATTGTAAGCAGAAAGTATTTATTCTAGCAAAAATGATATTGATGCTGACTGGCACAAAAGAGAGACTTCAGTTTGTGATGTACAAATGTATGATTCCTGAAAATTCTTCTGGATTTGAAACCATGGTGGACAACACCCAGTAAAACTTCCTTTTATTTTATTAATATTTTCTCTTCTTTTTTCCAAAGGAACTATTCAGATGTACCACAAAATCAGTATTGACTTTTGTACACACGTTACTGTTCCAACACAGTACAAAAGAGACTATATTATAACAACAGGAAGAATGTTATTTTCCTGATAACTGAGTCCCCTTAAACTGAAAAAATAAGACTCTGTTCTCTTATAGCATGAACTAGAGCCCCAGGTCTTTCTTGCTGTTTGACTGGGAAGTACTAAGTAACAGGAGAGGGTACCTTCTTAGAAACTAGAGTCTGGGCTTTCCCTATACTTGTAAGTCTTTTTCAGTGACACCCCTAAACATGTTTGGGTTCATCTGTGATGAAAACATCCTACCACTGAAGATCCTGTCTGAAATATATGTGCTTCAGAGCAGAACTCAGTTACAGTGTTTTGAAATCCCTATCAGAATAGACAAAGTGCACCAGTGTTACATGCAATGATGGATGCTAACTCGCGCCTCTAGGGTGCGTTCTAATGTACATATACTTACATAGGAACATGACAAAAAATCCACAATAAAATGAGGTCACATTTTATTCTACAATAAAATAAGGAACAGCCCAGCACACAAAGAGCACATCAGATGTGCAGCTAGCAAAGTTTTGTTCGCATTCTTTAAGCTGTATCTTAACTCAATTGTTCTTTTGCTATGGCAGAAACTTTCATTTCATGTAATTCCACTTTTCGACTGAATCTTTCTTCTATTTCCTGAGCTGTTGGAATCATTTCTGGAAAGTCCTTGTCCATGCCTCTATCTTGAGGTGTCTCCCACAAGAATTTCAGAGTTTCAGGTTTTACACTAAGGCTTTTGATTTTCTTGAATTGGTTTTGAACTAGGTGAGAGATAGGGATCTGGTTTCATCTACAAGTGGATATCCAATTTTGTAGTGGTATTTTTGTGTCAAAGTTTTTTGTCTAATATCTTTTTCAGTTTCTCTCTTTGGTGTTTTTGTTGCTGTTTCTGTTTCAATTTTTTGAGAGTTTCATATATGAATCCACAGTATTTGCATCATTCTCCACCTCTCCCTCCATCTCATTCCCTTGAACTCCTCCTCCCAAGTCTCCCCCACTATCCCTTCTCTAACTCATGACTTCTTCTTGTATAATTATTATTGTTACATACATGTTACACACACACACACACACACAAGTCCAATTGGTGTTGCTCATATAAACCTATGTTTAGAGATAACTATGTAGGGTTGGGAAACCTATCAGAATACTCATCCATGAAGTAAACTGATTCTAATTCTCTTACTAGTCATTGAGAGTCTGCCGCTGTACATCTAGGAGTGGTGCATTAATAATGTCCTCCCATCTATGCTGGCATGTGATCTTGTGCAGGTCTTGGGTAGGCAACCATACGGTTGATATTTCATAAGTATACATACCATCCATGACATGTCTAGAAGACACTTTCTTACAGCAGTTATTCTGATCCTCTGGCTCTTATGGTCACTCTGGCACCACTTCCATGATGTTTCTTGATCCTTAAATGGAGGGCTTGTCTGTATATGTATTGATTGGGGCTGCAATTTTGGAGCTATAAATGTGTGCATGAAAAAATTAGAGGTGGAGCTAGAGATATGGCTCAGTGGTTAAGAGTAATGGCTGCTCTTCCAGAGAACTTGTGTTCAATTCCCAGCTTCCATGTGGTGTCTCACAAGCATCTGTAATTCCATTTCTAGGGGACCCAATGACCTTTTCTGGGCTTTGGACTCCAGGCATACACTTGATGCACAAATATATATGCAGACAAAGCATACAGACACATAAATAAAATTGATTGATCTTAAACAAACAACTTACTAAAACACCTCAAGGATTGAGAAAACAAAGAAAAAGCCAAACTCCAGATCAGTAGACAGAAAGAATAAAGATAAAGGTATAAGTCAATGCAAAAACATTACAAAGAATCAATGAAACAGAGTTGGTTCTTTGAGAAGATAAACAAGAATAATAAACAGTTAAAGCAATCAAAAGAAAGAGAAAGAAGACCCAGTATAAAATTAGAGGTTAAAACAGATAACTTATAACAGATACTAATAAAAATTAAAGGATTATTAAGGATACTTTGAAAGACTATATTTCAACAAAGTGGAAAATCTAAAAGAAACAGGTAAGTTTCTAAGCACATATGTTCTACCAAAATTAAATCAAGAAGATATAATCTACTAGCAATGAAATTGAAGTGATGATTATAAATCTCCCAACTAATAATGCAATCCAAGGCTCAGTATTACTCTGACACAAAAACTAGATAAAGAAATATAAAATAAGGAAATTATACTTCATTTTCATAACAAATGTGGATACAAACAGGTCAGTAACATATTGACAAACCAAATTTAATAAGACATTAGAAAGATATTCACTTATATTCGAATTTTAGTACAGGATAATTATACTACAACCAATCCACCAAAGGGAACAGGATCATAGACTTTGTTTCCTGTCAATGAGACACTTTGCCTTAGTGGGGCTGCCTTGTAGGCCCCCAGTGTATGATGAGGCTCTTGGCCCTCATATGACTGCTGAACTAGGGCGGGGGACTGATATGTAGGGACACTCCACCCCAGAGGACTGGGATGGAAGGTATAGGGGGTAGAGGGTGGGTAGAGGGACTGGGAGGGGTGGAAAGACGGCACTGTGATGGAGATGTAACCTGAAGTAATAAATAAATATTTTTTAAAAGATCAAGAAAAGAAAGAAAGAAAGAAAGAGAGAGAGAGAAAGAAAGATCATTCACCAGGATCAGTTGTCTTCATTACAGAATGTTGTTCTATCTTCGATATGTTGTGGTATATTGGCCTTGATGTTGCCATTGTGGGCAAACTGTTTATATTTCATGCAAGACCACCATGGCCCCACTAGTAAATAAAGGCCACTCTGGTTGAGGTCTGGGTCCTCTTCCTCACCTGAGAGCATTGCTCATAGCACTTAGAGTAATGTGTGGAAACCCACATTATTGATGGCTGCAGCATTCACATGTCTACAGTCCAACCTTGGATGTGAAAGGAGACAAATGCTGATGGCTTCTTCTCTTTCTTTTTGCTACTATGTGTCTAAACCAAATATAGTTGCTCCTCTTCACCCAAGAGGAGGATTTTTTATTCTTTTTTTTTTATAAAAAACACTAGAATCAAACAGTTGAGAGAGAGAAAGTATATGTCTCACCTGCTTAGATCACACACCTGTGTTTGCCCAATAAAATTTGACCAGAGGAGGAGACCAATTAAAATGTGCAAGACATTTTAATTTACATGTCTCATTCCATAAAATTAGTGATCCCAACAATACAGTTAATGCTGTGCGCGGCTTTGTGCTTCACAGAAGCAAGCCATTCCCATGATCATCTTTAACCTCTTTATGTCCCAAGGAAATGGAGAGTGCTCAGGTCCATGTAAAAGTGAGAAAGGTGGGGTTCAGAGGAATTGGATTTTTTTTCTATGCCTATACTACCTTATAGTCCAATGCTGAGTGAGACAGTTTTTCCCACATTCTGGAGTACAGTAAGGAGAGATCAATGAGAATTCATTTGAAACGAGATAGCCAGTAAGAGGCATAGCCAAGCTTCTACTCATTTGTCTTATTCTAAACCCAGTAGAGAAGCAGTAAAAGAGAGCAGAGTGAAGGCCAGAGGCTACTATTTGGGGAATGGAACTGTTTTTCATCTTGATGGAGAGAGGAGTAATGGGAAAGGCAAGAAGGAGAGCTAAGTAAGACTCAAGACAAACTTCTGCAAGGCTTGGACAATTTCGATGATCCACAGACACCATTTCAAGGACAGAAAACCCATGGATTGGTGAGGTGTGGAGTAGAGGCAGAAAGCCAGGCTAGAGGTCAGTTCAGTGTCATGTCATGTCAACTGTGTGACCTCCTTTCCCATAGTCCTCTCCTTATGCAGAGAGTAAATAGATGGCTTTACTTAGGCAGCTAGAGAGAACAACAGGAGCATTGCTGAAAATCCCCAGGAGCCTCCCAGTTCTCTGATCTATGATTTTAATAAGCCATAATGCCAGGAGACCCTTTACAGTTGTCTCTGATGCTGCACTAGTACCCATTCCCAAGGGTGGCAGCAACTGTGAGTGAAAGTCTTTTTGTAGATTTCATTCTCAGGAGGCTATTCTTGTAGGAAATACCCAAAGAGTCTGTCACATCTGGCAGAGCGGACCTCTGCAGTGATGACAGGTGTCATGGTGGCTCTCTCCTCATCACTGCAATTCTAACTAGACATAGGCTTCAGCTTGACTAGATGTGATCTCACTCCCAAGGTGGTCAGAGGAGCCATAGACTGGGTAGGTATGACGCCTACCCATAGCCCCAGCACATTCCAAAGTGCATCAAAGCATTTGGGAGGAGTTTGGTATAAGAAGCTAACAACACCCTATAAAAAGAAAGGCAAACTTAACAGTGTTTGGGACATTTTCTTTTGATATTTCCATTTAAAATGTTGTCATAAACTGTTTAGGATAATTAAGAAATGCAAACTAATAGTTATGCAAGCAGGTCATTTTGTTAGGTACTATGACAGGCTATTATAGTTATTTTCTAAGCTAATCAGAAATAAAGCTGCTAAGAGACAAGCAACATCTGCTTACCCTAATATAAGAGATAGATAGGGCCTGTTCAAAAACCTCAAGAGATCTGCAGAATATGGCATTCAAAGATGTTTTCGTAACTTTAGATTTTTTTATATCAAGACATATCAACTCCTGACAGCACCCCCTATTCTCCTCCAAGTAGAAGATGAGCATCGAAGAATCTCCAGTGGGAGATTATTGAATTAGTCGCAAGCCTATCTCTTGGTAGGAAAAGCCCCTTGCTCCAACTGTAGACAGAATGCTGTCCAAAAAGGACAAAACCTGGAAGCAGGTAAGTCGACAGCCTAGTTCTGCCAAGATAGGGTAGGTTAAGTCCTTCATAACCCCTGCTCTACAATCAATGTCTGTCAGAGAAACGTGGCCAAACGACTGAAGATCGATGTGGTAATATATGGAGAGAAAATGGGAACTGTCCAGGCAGCCACTGGTATGTCATTTCTTAGTTTGGGAAGCTGCAGGTCCTGTACTTCCTATAAAATCAGATATACTTATCCCTCTCAGGTCTCTGAGGTGGTTGAAGAACAGATATCTAGAGTCTCATAATTAAATTTTGAGTTGTTTAGGAGTCAAGAGAGTGTTACAGATCTAAGAAGATACTTTTAAAATTGTGTTGCAAGTTAGTATGAATGTTGAGTTAGATATAGAACTTTAAACTCATGGAGATGGTTAGATAGTAGAATGTTAAGGTCAGGGACCAAATACATATGGACTGGACATTGGGAATGTACGCTAAGCCATATAACCCTCATAACTGTGGCCTAATTACCTCTGTTGTTTTGTATTGTATTTATTATTATAAGAGAAAGAGCCATTTGTTGGACTGAATGGGAAAACTGTAGGGGGAAATAAGATATACCTTAAACTTAAAAGAAAAAAAAAGGGAAGAGGATAGGGGATGAAGGTGGGAGGGTGGGACTGGAGGGGGGAATAGGGAGGGGACTGTGATTGAGATGTAACTTGAAGAAATAAAAAATAAAGGAAAAAATGTTCTTTTAAGAGACAATTCATTAATTTCTGGCCTATCACCTGGGAGTTAGGGATAGATTTTGAAGGATTAACACACCACTCAGCTCAGCTCTGCCCTTGAGTGGGTTCACAGATGTCCCAGCTATGGAGAGGTGAGCTTCTAGCTTGGTGGGTGGAAGAGGCAGGCTGAAGCCCTTACATAACAGTGCCCCTCTTGGGTGAGTTTTGGGGTAGGAGTGTTCCCTTAGGTCTTTGATTGGGAAGGCAAGGAAGCATCCTCCCAACAGTCTACTGTCTGTGTATCACAAGCTACCACACAGCACAAGGTTTATCAAAAAATGGATAGTTCCACCTAAACAAGGCATCCTCCTGCTGGTACTGTTGATACCCTCAAAGTCTAGGCACATCAACTTTATCTCTAATACTCCTCACCCTTTTATGGCTACTTTGATGTGAAATTACCTAATCCCAAGCCTAGCTCTTTGTCCCCTATTTGCTGTGACATGCATTTAGTCCCATCTAGAATTCCAGCATCGTTGATCCCTCCTTGTTACTTTCTTCCATTCTCTGCAGGCACTCTCAATATAGCCACTTAAGCCCCAGAGAAGGATTTGAGAGAAATGTCAGATCTCTGTTTTGGAAGTACAGCCATAGTTTGGTGACCAAGGCTCTGGTGACCTTGAGTCTGACCCTTGAAGGCTTTCTCCCTTTCCTTGTTCTGCTGTGACTCCATGGTTTGCAGGCTCCTCCCCTACCATGAACCCCTGGCTGGGTCCCTATGTTGGAGGTACAAAGTTAATTTAACATGATGCCAGAAGCCTTTACTCCACACCACTGCACAGCCTTCTGATCTCTGAGCCAACATGCACCTGTCATCCCAAGCAACAATGACATCGATCCTTCAGCGTGCCTTTCTGAGGATCTTCCCAATTTCTTTTTATCCTGAGTTCTCAACTAACAGACACATCAAATTTGCTGCAGATCTGCTCTTTCTAAAATTTAAGGTGTATCTTCCCCCCCCCAACAGCTCCCCCTTTTAGTCCAATAAAAGGCTCTTTTTCTTACAACAATAAATACAATACAAAACAGTAAGAACAATTAGGCAACAATTCTGAAACTTATAAGGTATAACCTACAATCCCAATGTCCAGTCCATACATATTTGGCAACTTATAATAATATCCTATTATCTATCTATCTCATAAGTTAAAAGTTCTATACTGAACTCAGTTTCCATCCTAACTTGCATTATCAACTTAAAAACATCTTCTTGGATCTAGAACGTTCTTTTAATTCCTAAACAACTTAAAACTTAACTGTGAGACTATAACTATCTAGTCTTCAACCACATCAGAGACCTGAGAAGGATAAATATATTTGAAAAAAAAGTG
The DNA here is from genome assembly GCA_907164525.1 of Lophiomys imhausi. NCBI lineage: Eukaryota > Metazoa > Chordata > Mammalia > Rodentia > Muridae > Lophiomys > Lophiomys imhausi. Next base: position 1,288,564 of record CAJQZJ010032812.1, read on the forward strand.
GATAGGAGGGTGAGGGGGAAGAGGGTAGGAGGGTAGGAGAGGGAGGGGACTGTGATTGAGATATAACTTGAAGAAATGAATAAATGTTGGAAAAATTTTGCTGCAGATCTTTGCCTCACCAGTAGCTCGCCAGGGTCTCCTGGATGGATACCTACACTCACAATGAATAATGGAGGAACTGTGTTTATTTCTGGAACCTATTCCACAGTCCCCAGAAGAGCTGCTTTCTAAATGAAACTGCAATTTTTCCCTCAGAGGACTTTAAAATGAGACATCTGTTCCCTAGTGCAAGACTTACTCACTGCCTCATGATTGCAATGATGCCGATAGAGGTTACTATCATTTTCCCATCCCAAGTGGACTACGGAAACATTTGCCTGAGAATTTTTCTTTTTAGCACATAAAATGAAATGTAGCTATTTCCACCAGCATTTCAGGTTTTAGGTTTCTGTGGGATCACAAAGAACAGATAGGCTACAGCTTAAAAAGAATAGGCTTAGAGATAGAGGCGTGTGTGTGCATGTGAATGCCTGCATGTCTGTGCATGTGTGTGACTGCATGTGTGTGTGTGTGTGCTTGTGTGCATGTGTGATTGTGTATGTGCTTGGCTGTGTGGGTGCGTGTGTGCATGGATGCACACATACATATCCGTATTCCCCTGTCATAAAATTTATCCCTGAATCATAAAAATAAAGGCTAGGTCCATTCTGTCCAGTGATTTTGAAAAGAATTTAGACTTTGGGGTACTGAGTGAAAAAGATGAGGGGCACTCCTTCAGAAGGCAGCAGAGAGGGTTCCGGCTGTCCAGGCAGCAGTCCATTCTGTTGCCCACACTGTGGGTGGTGTTACTAATCTTTAACAATGGGATCACTCCCTGGGCACTGCTTTCTCAGACCTCACATTCAAAGATGGTCAATTACCAGACATACCGACTCAGTGCTGAATGCATGACAGGTTAGAGGGCAGGAATTATTTCAGCTGTTGGACTGAAGAGTTGCAGGCTGTGATCAACTCTCAGTCAGATCACATATTTACTTTGACCAGCCAGGTCAGTTTCCCACTCCCAGACAACCTCTACACCCACTACCTAAGGTTCACCTTAATGCTCAAGGCCATATTACATGCTTTGTAAAATGCCCCACTGTCTACGTTTGAAGATACTTTTTTTTTCTTTATCATCTTTGAGAGGGTAAGGACTTTTAAGCATAAAATATGAAATCTATGAGGGCAGAAATGGCTCAGAGCCTGCATCAGTGAGGCATGGAGGAGACTTAGAGCTGAAATATCCTACACTTCATCAGCACTGTGCCCTGGGGATTGAACTCAGAAAACTCATACCTTGACAAAGCCACCATAAATATTTAGTGAGCTGATAATCGAGGCTGAGCTGATGTAGAGCAGAGGCTGTAAATTCTACTCTAAGACGCAGGAGAAATATTTTTCTTGGTTGAAATAATTTATGAGTACTGTGGGGGTGGAAGAGAAGAGGAATGAAGAACTGAACTCGTGATTTGTTATGATTCTTATTTTCAGGACTTGAGTTTATTCCAGAGTGATTTCTGTCCACAGCAGCACTGTGTGTGTGAGAGTAAGTGTATGTACAAGTGTGTATCAGTGTGTGTGTGTATGTGTATCAGTGTGAGTGTGTATGTCAGTGTGTATGTGTGTATATCAGTGTGTGCATGTATATCAATGTGTGTATCAGTGTGTGTGCACCAGTGTGTGTATATGTATATATGTTTATGTGTGGGTATGTATGTGTGCATCAGTGTATGTGTATCAGTGTGTGTGTGTGTGTGTGTGTGTGTGTATGTTTTTGTGCATGTATGTATGAGTATCACTGCATGTCAGAATGTGTGTGTCCATCAGTGTGTGTATCAGTGTGTGTTCATGCATGTATGTGTATATATGTGTATATTAGTGTGTGTATCATTGTGTGTGTGTGCCAGTGTGTGTGTATATGTTTATGTGTGTATGTATTTCTATGTGTGTGTCTATCAGTGTGTGTCAGTATGTGTGTATGGATTAGTGTGCATATATCAATATGTGTATGTATCAATGTGTGTACATGTGTGTATAAGTATGTGTGTGTGCATGTGTGTGTATGTGTGTATGTGTCATGTGTATGTACAAACCATCTATCATATTCTTTTTGTTGTTGTTGTTTATTTATTGCTTCAAGTTACATATCCATAACAGTGCCCTCATTCCACCCCTCCTGGTTCTACCCCCTCATGCTCTCCTCCCTCTCCCACCCTTCCCACACCTCTGATGTGGAGTGTCCCTACATATCAGCTTCTCTCAGCTCAACAGTCATATGCAGTTCAAGAGCTTTCTCTTGCACTGGGGGCCAACATGGTAGCACTCCTAGGGCAAATTGTCCCCTTAATAGGTAACAAAGTCTATGTTGCTAGTGCATTGGTTGTAGTATAGTATCCTATACTATATGGCTAAAATCCAATTATAAATGAGTAGATACCATGTACATCTTTCTGAATCTGGGTTAACCTACTCAGGAAGAGCTTTTCTAGTTCCATCCATTTGGGTGCAAATTACATGATTTCCTTATTTCTGATAGCTGAGTAGTATTCCATTGTGTAAATGTACCACAGTATTTTTTATCCACTCCTTAGTTGAGAGACATCTGGGTTGTTTCCAGTTTCTAGCTCTTACAAATAAGGCTGCTATGAACATAGATGAGAATATGTCCTTGTGGTTTGGTGAGGAATCGTTTGGGGGGATACCCAGAAGTGGTATGGCTGGGTCTTAAGGTAGGGCTATTCCAAGTTTTCTAAGATATCACCAGACTGATTTCCATAGTGGTTCATCTATCATATTCTTAAACTATGGAAACAAAATACAATATCTTGAAATCCCACCTGGGTTATATTTCAAGTTCTGATTAACTTTGGTCTACCTTTGCAAGATCACTTTGAATATTAATGGTTTATTATGGCTGAATATTAATTTCAGGCTTTTCAATTTCTAAAAAAAGGACCAATAAAATTTGAGGTGGATTTTAGTAAATCTTAAAAAAAAATAATTTTGAATAATCAGTGCAGAGGTAATTCACTGCATTCTTTTAAAACCTTCTACTATAAGTTTTAATCTTTAGTTTTATGGTTGCAAAACCCTAACAAGGTTAGTTGGTGGCAAAAGAAGAAACTGAGTACTAACCAGTACAAATGCAATTACCAGAGGCCACATGCCAGTATAAAGCTAAGTCATTAAATTCATGGGGTGCTGCCTACAGACACCCACTGCAGAAGAACCAACTTAATCTCCCATTGCTTCCTAGCTGCCATGAGCTTCTAGAAAAAGCTGGGCCATCCATAACCTTGCATATTAAAAAATATGCTGCCTGGTACATACAGATAATGGTCAGAACCTATCTGAATAGCCCAGTGTTTCTCCAGGACATTCTAGAATATTTCTTTCCTACAAAATGCCCTTGAAACAAAGGATCTCTATGCCGTGAGACTGGGCAATGTAACTCTTCTGGGAGACTCATGCAGGAGAACATTCCAAAGATTCTGAGATGCTCTGCAGAAAAACAGTTGGCTTGTTTCTGGTCCAAAAGAAACCAGGGACAAATGGCTGACTGTGGTGCCTATTAGCATACCAAAGTACATACTGGCTTCCAGACTTTCTCAGCATTGCAAGTACTGGTTAAAGAGTTCTTGCTGGCAGGCACCCTGGCTCCTCTCAGCTCTTTTCAACATGCCTCCATTTTCCCAGCTTCTCATTCCTATATAACCCTGCCATTTTGGACATGCATTCCCTTGGTTCTCTCTCTTGGTTCCCTCTCTTGGCCCTCTCTCTTCTTTTCCTCTTTAGCTCTGTCCAACCTCCTCTCATGGCCTGGTTCAGTCTACTTTCTTGCCCTGCTCTGGACTCTCCTTGATGCCTCTGGCTGTGCTCTTCCTCATTTCTACAATAAAAACCTTCTCCTCAACCACACCTTTGAGCAGTCACGTCCTCATTTCCCTCAGTCAGTTTTTATTCGGCCCAGAACTTCCCAAGCCCATTGGACATCTAACTCTTGTTGATCCTTCTCTTCCAACCTTCATGAGGCAGGCCTGTATCAACCATCCCTAATTCCTAGAAGCTGCAAAGAAAGTTGTCATCTCTCAAATTTCCAAGCCACTGCTCACCATGTTCCTTGCTTCTTTCTCTCTCTTCTTGGCCCGTCTTGCCAATTCCTATGATGTCTTTGAGATGCCCTAAGATGGTCACCTTCACTGGGAAGTTTTCCTTGTTCCCTGGTCTCATTGAAACTATTTTTCTGTGTTCTTTAAACATATCTATATTCCTCTGTGAGCACAGAGAATGCTGAGTTGATATATAAATCCAAAATTATATACCTCCCACAAAAGATTGTTGAGCAAAGAACATGCTTCTTTGAATTTTTTTAACATTTTATAGTGCTGAGGCAAAACATAATTGTGGTGTGCAAAGGAGAATTAATTGCATAGTATCTATGAAGCAATAGAGCTGACCTTCCCAGTGCTTCTCCTGCTATGGAAGACAGTGATTGTATTCCCCCTGGGGTGTCATAATTTTTCTGAGGACCTTCTTTTATTGTTTTCCTGCTTATAGGATGCTTATAGAAGAGGTCAATAAAATAGCGCTCATGTTGACTAAAGCTCTGTATATTATCTAACTAACTATATATGTTGGAACCTATAAGTTCTAACAGAAATGATAGATGATTTGTGTGCAATTAAAGATAAGATAGGGAAATACTGCTTCCAGGAACAGTGAAATAGGGTGTACTCCCAAAGAGTTGTTGAAGAGGAATAGCTCTATAGGTAGTAAAGTGGGTCTGAAGGTAGAAATAATTTAACTGTGCTTTTTTTTCACATATGCTAGAATTGTTCTCATTTTTATTTATTTATTTTTTTGTGAGATAGGTTTCATGTAGCCGAGGCTGGATTTGCACATAGCATGTAGCCATGGGTGTACTTGAACTCCTGATTCACTGGCTTGATTTACTTGTCATGTGCTGGGATTACAAGCATGTGCTCCCACTCTTGATTGATTCCAGTAATTTTAAATGAATTTACTAATTTAATTCTCCCACAAATCTGCCAAATATAGACAAAACAAAAAACCATACCAAAACAATCTCCTCATTTGATGAGTGACCCACTAAACAAAACTAATTTTGAGATAAACATAGACTTAGAAAGCCACAAAATCATTTCCTTTGTATTTCCCCAAAGAGCATTTTACATAGCTAATTAGGAAGTTAACACTGGTACTATCTATAGACATTATGCAGAATTCATTGACTTGTTGTGTGTGTGTGTTTATCAATTGTAGCTTGCTGCAGTTTTGTCACATGTGTGGATAAAGCGCGCGCGCGTGCACACAGACACACACACACACACACACAAAAGAGAAAGAGAAAGACAGAGAGACAGAAAGAGATGGAGAGAGGCAGAGATAGAACTGCTCATCACCACAGAGATCCCTTTAAGAGACTGATGGCCAGCCAACACTCACACCATCATCTGGCCATCATCTACAGGGTAGCTCTGACATCACTAGAGCTCAGGACACTGTCACTCAGGAGTGGTCAGTAGCTGCAGCATACCCCTGAACAAAACTAGAACTTCCCTGGCTTCAGCGGTGTAAACTTGGAAGAGTAAAAGCTCAGGACAGTGCTCCAGCAGAGCAGGAAACAGATAGACCTCCCATTGTCTCTTTCAATGGGGCTGTTATGCTCCTATACCTTGAGATTCTAAGGAAAGATACCCTGTTTCTATGAGTGATTTCTCTGGGTGAGCAACATAGAGGAAAGCCAGAAGTGTCCAGTGAGCCAATCCAGTCCTGGGGTCACGTCCTCACTATTGCCACTCTCATTTCTCAGGTAGGTGATACTCAGCTTGTTCCCATCAACCGAAGAATGAAGGTGAGGAGGCCGTTCCTAGCCCTTCAGCATCTAGAGGCTGAGAACTGGGAGATTCAAATGGTAACAACAGTAAGAGGCTCTAGCAGTTTTTCGATGTCTGCATGGCAGGAAGCACCAAAGCTCATTCAGTTCTCAAACCCAAGATCTCCCTAACTCGTGCCATATTCCTTCATCGCTGTCCTCCCTGCCAGGCGTCCAATAATTGAGAAGCCTTTATCATCATGCTTACAACATACATCATCAGCTTGTGCTACTCCATCACAGTCCAGACCCAAAGTGTTCTGGAACATAGAGATCTTCCACTTACGAGTAGAAAACCTCCCGCCTATATATAGGCTCAGAACCCATGCCTCAGGACCTGAGGGAACAGGAACCAAGTTCCAACCAAATGGCCTTTCTTTGCTGTTTGTTCTTCTCCCTTCCTCCCTGATATAAAACTACATCCTATTTATTCTGTGAAAACAAGTGCAGATACATATTCGACTTCGTCAAATTCATGGACTAAATTGTTTTAGCCATGCTAAATTCCAACTTAATCATGCTGCTACATCCACAGACTTTTCATTTGGAGCTTCTGATTTTTGGTGTAGAGAAGAGAGAAAGCTCTTATTTTATATAACTCCCTGATTGGCTTAGCTATCTAAGACTGGTATAAGAGCCACCATGGATCTGTGAGAGCCACCCACAGATTGGCAAGGCGGTGCAGCTTACTGCCTGAAGCTCTAGGAGTGAGGAAACAGTGGTTCTCCCTTTACCACACTAAGATGGTCTTCCAAATTCCTGGCCTCTGGGTCAAAAGCCACACTATCCTACAGCCTGGTTGGATCCTCTGTTTCAGCTGGTCATGGCTCAATACAACTCACACCTTCACCAAATTGTCTAATTTACCTGGAATCATCCTACCCTGATGCTGGACATTGCTGAACTCCACTTGTTCATTTGATCATTGTAGGAAATTAAGACCACAACCAATCTTGAGGGTGTTTGACAATAAGGGTGGCTTCTGTTAGAAGCTGTCACTGAAGTCCCTTCCCCTGATTCACTCTTCTTGTCACTGAAGTCCCTTCCCATGATTCACTCTTCAGAGAATCTCTATGTAGCAGAACTTTCTGGACAAACTGAGTGACATGTTTATGTGGTCAAGACACTAGTGTTCACAGAAGTTCAACATCAGCTAGGAAGTATTCTAGCTCTAAATACCATGTTGCTTTTAACCTGTCATGAATAAAGTAACCAAGTTTCCTGGCTAAATTTAAAAGGGGAAGAGTGCTGCTGATGATCATGATCCTGTTGCCCCTACAACTATGGATAATAATGTCAACATACAAACAAGCCCCACAGCCCTGACCTTGTATTAAAACCAGTCACTTTCAGTTACATCAGCTACAGATGTTCTGCACTGTTAACCTTAGTTATTGTATTTTATGATCATTGCCATTAAACTGACCTAAGGAAAACAATGTTAATGCATGTCACCTGCATAGCACCCCCAGCAGAGGGACAGGGTAGATGAAGAAGTGTGCCAGTTTATCATTCCGACTGGACACTTTGAAGAGCAAAGGGAGGTATTATTGATTACATCAAGGTGACAAGCATAAGCTGTTCCCAGGGAATCTGAAACAAGATCCCACTAAATCCCCCCTGCAGCATGTAGAAGTGTCATGAAAATCTTCAGAGAGTTTGGGCAACGTGTGTAAGGCCACACAGCTGCTAAGCGAGGGCGTCTTGTGTTGATATGAGGAAAGCTGAAGAGTATGGACTTGAGCAATTGTGCTGGCTGGGCTATACAGCCCCTCCATTTCACTGCAGCTATGGTATGGTGACCCTCAGCCCCTGCTCTCCAAGATATCAGCAGAGTCATGAGTCCTTTCATAGACAAGAGACAGGCAAGATTTCCGGCAAAGTCAACCAGGTGTCATCACATACCTTAGCATCAGTCCTACAGTGTGTCTGAGGATTGCAGATGGCTGGTGTGTATGTCAGAGGACAGGTACCAAGGCCAGGAAAGCCCCTTAACTCGCATTGATTCTTCCATCTCTCACTTCCAGAAGCACACTATTGATGACTTTGTTCTTAGCTGGAGAGTACCAAGTTCCATCAACCATATCATGTGGAGCACAATAAATTTTCCCTATCTTTGAAACAAAATGCTCCAAAGGACCTTGTGACCTGGGAGTACCAAGTGACCATGAGTCCACTCATTCTCTTCTGCCCTCAATCTAGTAGTTCTGTTGTGGGGAGTTCCCAGGCCACACAGTGGCTTCATTTTGCCTCAGTCAATGTCCACCTTCTTAGATGGCACTCGCATTTTCAGCTCCATTCACTATCACTCTACCTTTGCCCTAGGCTGGACCATGCTAAACTCTGGATCTTTCTCTGCTCTTGGCTTCCATTCATGCTATTGCCCCAACCTGTTCTATTTCCTTTCTGTAGCATTCCACTTAGCCTGAAAAACTAAACATTCCTTAATTCACCACCTCCATAAAGTCTTTTCCAGACAGAATTGAGGCCATGTCTCCTCTCTGTATCCATAATGTCTCATTAAAACTTGAACTAGCCCAAACTCAGTTATCATCCTTAGTTCTCAGGTCGCTTTACTCACGGGCAGCAACCTGAGCTCTGACTGTCTGGGAGTCATCTACTCTAAGTATTCTCCACCAAATGAGTATTATGCTCAGTGGTATTTTCTAGAACTGCTCTTTGGGTACTGGTATTCTGACAACATTCTGAATTTATGGGAAGCTAAATCACTAGGCAGCACCTGGCAGGAGCTCAGTAAACATTCCTTTCAACCCATACAAGTCTTCAGAAAGGAGCACTAGTGATGACTCTGGACAGTGACAAACGAGGTTCAGGAAAATACACTAGCCTGTCAGGCTCACAGTGGAGCTAGATTTGAGTGCAAATCTGTCTAACTCCACGTGCTTTTTATCAGCTCACAAAGGAAAACACAGGCAACTCTTACTGTCGGGGCTTAAGGCAGAAGTGAGCAGATCTGGCCTCCAGCAGCATTTTCTCATTTACCCCTTATTCTAACCCAAGGGGCCTCTCAATGTGTTCTGGGGGTCCTGAGATGTAGATAGAGAATTTGGGTGCTCCTGTGCCTGCACTCCCTGATCCCACACTCTTACTTCCACCTGCCTGGTTCCCAAGCCCTCTTCAAAGCCACCCTCCTGGGACTCAGAAGTGATGTGATTAGCTCACAACTCTTGGATGAGTGGTAGCTAACTCCATTCTCTTAAGCAGCAATGCCCGTATTTAATAAAGTCTTGTCTCCTCAGAGGCTAAAAATCCATGTGGAATCAAGCATGGTAGTGGGAAGTACAGGCTTCAGGAGGAGGAAGAAAAGAGTCTTGAATAAAGGGCCATTTTAAACTTATTGCATGTCACTTAATCACATTAGTGAACTCCCACATCACATAGACAGACAGACAGACAGACAGACAGACAGACAGACACACACACACACACACACACACACACACACACACACACACACACA
>CAJQZJ010032812.1:1299923-1325302 GCA_907164525.1 Lophiomys imhausi
AGAAAGAAAGAAAGAAAGAAAGAAAGAAAGAAAGAAAGAAAGAAAGAAAGAAAGAAAGGAAGGAAGGAAGGAAGGAAGGAAGGAAGGAAGGAAGGAAGGGCAGTAAGAAGGAAGGAAGAAAGAAAGACAGGCAGCAGGAAGGCAGGCTGTTCTGTCTACCAACATTCTATCTTTGCCTTGTCCTCCACTGACTTTCTGCTTTGGACTTATTTTATGGCTAACCTCTGCAAACCTTAGGTTTGGGTAACTTATGTAAACTAGCTCCTATAGATCCTGCTTTAACTCTTTCAGGCCATCTGAGGCCATTCAGTGTTCAGTAGCTATCCTGTAACCCTGACAACTCCAGCCTATACAGGCCAAGGTTGGCATTCTTCTCCCAGGCCAACATGAAGTCTAGGGAGGGAACAGGAAGAGTGCATTTGGTAAGCTATACACATCCTCTCCAGATGATGGATGTCAATGTAAGTGTCTTGGCCACAGCTCCTTTCACAGAGGAGCAGCCATCTAGCCAGCAAATCACCATGAGAACTAACAAGGAAGCAACCCATAAACATCAGAGGATGGCCATGTCACCATGGACTAGAATGACTGAGGAAGATCGTGGTCACAGGATCTTGGGCAAAGCGCTGGAGAGCAAACGGACTGCGGGTAAATAAAGATCGTGGAATAATAAGGCAAAGGCTCCAGGACGGAAATGTGGAGGTGGAAGAGGAAGAAAACAGAGTAATTCAGGAGGGTGGAGTGACTTGGCAAAAGCCAGAGCTTCGTGCAGAATACTGGTGAGGAACAGAACTGGAGAAGGACACAGCTGTTTGGCAGATGACTCAATAACATTTACTTAACCCAGTTGAAGGAGAGATGGAATGTCCTGCATCTTGAAACCTTAGTGATTCAGGTCACCACGAGGGAAGAGTTTGGAATCATACCTATGTTCAAGGAAAACACATATTCTCCTTTGCTGGGTGAATATTCTATTGTCTACTCCTTAGATATCTCCAGAACCACTTTCCCTGACTCACCATTCTCGAATCTTGTCAAGGTAACCGTAGCCACTGCCATGCTTTCAAAGCATGTGCTGAATCTGCCAAGAGGCTAGCTTTGCCTCTAGTCTCACTTTTGAGATTTAGACCCTAAATCCAATTGTTAGCCAACTATCTCAATATCTCTTAATTTGAACAATATATTCTTGTCAAAACCCAAGTATGTCTTACAGTTTTCTGTCACTCTTAAAGGTTAGCTTTCTTCTTTCCTTCTTCCTTTCTTCCTTCCTTCTTTCTCTTTCTTTCTTCTTTCCTTCCTTCCTTCCTTTCTTTCTTTCTTTCTGTCTGTCTTTCTTCTTTCCTTCCTTCCTACTTTCCTTTTTTCCACATTAATAAAATATCTGCTGTATTTTACACATCAAATGAAATGGTCATTCATCTTTGGAGAATTCATAGTACAGTTAAACGTGTCTTTTTATTATTTAAAATCAATTTATATAATTACTTTTAAAATAAATCTCTATGGTGTACCAAGATAAAGTAGAGATATACAGTTTTTGAGGAATCCATTCATTTTTATCCAGAATAGTATATCCAAAAACTGCCTCTTTCTTAAATAAAATCTATGAAGAGCCTTAGATTTTAAGGTTAATTAGACAAAAGACAAAAAGCAACAAACTAGTTTGCTGAGACAGGAAGAACAAACAAGTAGATAGATAATACTTCATGTAGGGAGCTAATGATAACCAAGGTAACAACCTTCACTGTCTTCCCAGTATTAGCCGGAGCAGTTCACATGCTTTTATATGACCTTCAAATCATCACGGAAACATGGAGTGCAGATTAGAAGTTGAGCCGAAATCCCATGTTTCCCTGACTTGTGAACCTGGGCAATGGATGATAACGAGAGAAAGAGCTGGGGCAGTAAACAGAAAAAGGAGTCCACAGACTCTGAAAAGAAAGAAAAACAGGCCATTATGCTAGGCCTCTAAAAGTAGAGACATTATTTGGGGTAGACCTTCCTTAATCAAGAAGGGAGTCCAGGATTAATTTAGGGTAGGGGAGGCCTTGTGAATCACATGACATGAAAGGGATGCTGTCATAGAACAGGTGACTCCTGTACTGTAAAGCAGAACAGAATGACCTTGTAATGACTTGAGGGTTGGGGAGTGGCTGGGCTGATAACAGACAGGGACTTGAAGAACCTTGCTTTTTAAATACTACTATGCACTTGGTAACTCAGTTACATTTCGCTGAGTGTCTGCGTTCCAGGCCATTCTAGGTATGGTAGATAAAATTAATCAACAAGACACAGTCTCTGGCCCTAAGGGTTCTTCTTGATGTAATGATGGAGATATAAAAAATCATGATAGAGAATAACTATGGATGGTATATCACAATGAACAGCATACAGCTTGGCTTCTTATTGGAGGGCTAGTTTTCATCCCTCTGCCCTCTTAATCTACAAGTATACATGGCTGATGGTAAGGTCTTGCTATATATATAGCCCAATTTGATCCCTAAACCCAAGAACCTCTTGCTTCTGCTTCCCAAGGGCTGGCATTACATATGTCACAAGGCAGGCTTAACTAAATGAGGAGTCACATTTCTAACAGCAAGTACCTACATTTCCTGACTCTCAGATATAACCAACTGTGTCCATAATTTTAATTTAACTCTGACATATATTCCTTTTATTATGTATCATATTTAATGTCCTAATGGACTTATTCATGAAATCAGTAAATCTATCAAGTATTATGCACTGTATCCAGCACGATTCTTAGAGAACTCCCAAAGCCACTTAATAGTTTGCTTTAAAAATGAGAACATGGGCTGGAGAGATGGCTCAGCCATTAAAGGCTAGGCTCACAACCAAAAATATAAAAATGAGAACATAAAAGTAGAGTTTCTGAATGATATTCTGAAACATTATAATACATAGTGTAGTAGTGTTAACACCAGATTTTAAGTTTCTGCATTTTTCAGCCTCTACTAACAGTGTGGTTAAGTTCATGTTCATAGGTTGCAAGAATCAATATTGTAAAAATGGTTATCTAACTGAAAGCAATCTACAGATTCAATGTGTTAATGTTATTTTCCACAGAAATTATACATGCCAAGATGAAAATAGAACCAAAATTGTCTAGGGAATCAAATGACACTCATAGGAAAGATAAAGGAGAAGAAAGAGAATATGCATATATGTTCTTATATAGCTCAGGACCAGGTACAATGAATATGTACAATGAAAATCTCAAACCAAATGTGGTCCACTCTGCAGTCACGTGGATGAATGAGACTGAGGCAGGTCTTCCTTTGTGGGAAAGAAGTACTGCTTTCTTGCTGTCCTAGCAAAGACTGCTGTGAGGTGAGAGTGATCACCCTTCTCCAAGACCCAACTCCAGGAGGACACAGGCAGGGGCACCAGACGGGCCCCACTCTGTTTCAGTGTGTCTGGGGTGCAGATAATGAGAAGAGCTTGCAATGTTCTTGTGATAAAAGATTGGGAGTTTTAATGGACCATTTCTAGGGAGCACAGCTTGAGTGAGATCTTTCACAAGCTTCTAAATCTCCTCTGGGGCCGCTCCACACTGATGCTCAGCAGAAGCTTTGTGAATCACCCAGAAAAGGGAGTGGGGTGTTGGTGGAAAGCATTCTGGGGAAAATCAAAAGGCCCAGTGAGGGGTGTCACCCTCAGAACCATAAAGACTTGTGCCCAATATGCAACCCAGCAGTGCCCATGTAACGAGTGGAAGAGAGCATGTACACAAAGGCTGACAAAAAGTTGACTTACCTCGGGAGTCCAGAGGCTGCGGCCCCATTAGCTCTCTCAAAGGTGTTTCAATCCACACCTCTGGAATTGACTCCCTACTGTTTCAGGCCTGAAGGTCCTGGGAGAGAAGAACAGAGACAGAAATTACATAATTGGCCCGATTAGATCACCAAATAAAGGCCTTAGAGAATTCCTGCCCCATTGTCACTCTCCTGGCACCATGAGAGCTCTTAGCAGCCATGGATTTCTACTCTGAGGAGCTGTCAGTCACCTGAATCATAAAGCTATTCCAGTTATTGCGGAGGAGGGAAGGAAAGGAGTCAATTTCCAAACCTGAGACCCCTAGAGATATTTCCCAAAAGCTGTCCCCAAATCACAAGACCCCAAGCCCCAACTCGGCTTTCCACAATGTACCTAAAATTTGGTCCAAGGACACTAAAAGTTTATGCCCAAGTACAAAAAATATGAGAAACTCACTCCTCCATCCAGTGAGCTATCTGATCTTTTTCAACTTATGCGTCCATTGAATTGAGCCCAACTGGAAACCTTTGCTGTGTTCCCAGCCTAGAAAGAATTTGAAATTTCTCTTCATTCCTCTGTCAAATCTACAGCCAAAAGACAAAGCACAAACTTGCCCTTAGAAAGCAAAGCCTTGACTCTTAGGCTCCCTCTGAGTGAGAAAGGGCTTTTCTCATGAGTAAGCTTGTCCTTAAAAGTTACATAACTGTGATAAATCTCTGGGATTTGGAAACATTTGGAGAACCCTCTGCAGGCCAGGGCCATTGAACAAACTGAACTGTTTAACCTTGTAGAGTTTACACAATTCTCACCACAAGTCTGCTCAGAAGATAGGAGCTCCAGATGCAGAGTTAGGGGGTGTGGGCCCAGTGCCCAGCCACAATAGTAAGATAGGTCAATGTAAGAAGCTCATGTATGAGCAGGGCCCAGAAATCATTCCAGTTGGAAATTCAAGTGATGACAGAGAGGTCACGAGTAAGCTTACAGCTGAAACAGAAGGGGGAGGCAGACCCATCTGAAACATCACCTAGGCTTTAGGCCACTGTTGTTAGTTAGTGTAGCCCTGAGTTGAAGTACTTGGCCAGTCATTTCCTCCTGGCCTGTCTTACTGGACCCCAGCTACACAGTAGGCCATGTTTCCAAAGTGACCTATTTGCTGTTGCTGTTCAACGCACAAAGCTGGGCAAAAGGCCAAGAGGATCAGAACAGTCTTGGACCACCGAGTCCATCAGAGGGAGGAAGGGTCAAGTGTTCAAGTTCAGGGACTCAGGTTCATGTTCACAGTTGCTTCAGCTTCTATGACCACAGAACGGTATATTTTTTCCTCCACTTAATTTCTTTTTTGAGCATTTTCTAAGACAGATTTTGATTTATCTCTTTTTAGCTTATCTGCTGTTACTTAAGTAATGCTCAGTGTACCATCATCACAGTATGGCAGTGGTTGTATTTGTTTACAGCTTAATGTTGGCTAATTGGATAGTGTGAGTACTTCATCTTGACCCCAGAAGGAAGTCCACTTTTACTTAAGCATTCAGTAAAATCTTGTATGAACAGATGGGGATGACTTCCCGTGTTATGAGCTGTCACTCCACCTCAGTGCATTCACTTTTGAGTTGACAAGGTACCCCACATGGTACTTTGATATATGATGCATTTGTTGAACTTCTCCTTTTTGGAAAAAAAAAATACCTGAAAACTACTGTATTAGTCACTTTAACTCTATAGTGTAATCATATTAGCTACAGCCACCATGCTGTACAATAGACCTCTTGAACTTATTTTCCCACATAAAAGACTCTGTGTTCTTCATCATCTCCTTCGTTCACCCAGGCTAGCCTCCAATGACAGTTATGCTCTAAGAGGCAGGCTTACACTCCAAATAGAAGTAACAAAGAAGTATTTGTTCAGAGCAAAGTTGCAGAACACAGCCATGTTTCCTTCTTTTGCTCTAAAAGTTTCAGTAAGTCTTTGATTTAATTTTGGATTGGCTGCTGCACATGGTGTGAGATGAAGGTCTCATTGCATTGCATGCTCTGCATGTGAACATCCACTTCTTGTAGCACCATTTACTGAAGACACCATGTTTTCCCAGCATCATTGTTGATGATTGACAATACTCGCATGAGTTTATTCCCCCCTTCTCTCTTCTGCTCTATTGATTTCTTCTATATATTTTTCTACGTACTTCCCATGCTGTTCAATTGCTATAGAATTGTAGCCAGTTTTCAAATCAAATAGATGATGCCTGTCATTTTACAAAACTGATGATTGTGTGTGTGTGTGTTTGTGTGTGTGTGTGTGTGTGTGTGTCTGCACGTGCACCAAGTGTCATGTTATGTATGGAGACCATAGGACAGCTTTGTGAAGCTGGTTCATTGGATCCACTTTTTTTGTGGATTCCAGAGTCACCAGGCTTGCATGGCAAGCTCCTTTACCTGTGAGACATCTTGATGGTCCTTTATCATTTTTGTCAAAAATTATTTTCACCATTTTTCATCCTGTGTAGTTCCTTATGAGTTTTAGGATACTTCTAGTCTATGACCATGATGAGATTTTGATACTGATTACATTGAGTCTGTAGATTACTTTGGATATTACAGACATTTTAACAATGTTATTTCTTACCATACATAACATAGAATGTATTCTGATCCACTTGTTTCTTATTCAATTTTTCACGGTTTTAAAAAAATCTACTTTTTATTTTCATGAGATGATTTTGATGCCATTCTCATTCATGGAACAGATGATCTTAATGGTGCTGTCCAAGTATACAAAGAGGCTCATCACCAAAGATCACAGGGTCTTTATTCTGTGAATGCAGCATTTCTTATTTATTGATTTGTATATCTTGAATCAAGAATAAATCTCATTAGATTGTAGTAAATAATATTTTAACATGTTATTGAGTTTTCTATTACTTTTCATTATGAATCTTTGTATCTATATTCATCATAGGTATTGGATTATAATGTTCTTATAGCACCCTTGTGTAGTTTTAATATAATGGAAACGTTGAGCTTAGAAAATGAGTTTGGAACCAGGTGAATATCTCTGAGTTCGAGGACAGTCTGGTCTACAGAGTGAGTTGTAAGACAGCCAAGGCTATACAGAGAAACCCTGTTTTAGAAAAAAAGAAAAAAGGAAAGAAAAGAAAGAAAGAAAATGAATTTGAAAGTGCTCTCATGTCTTGAATTTTTTTCCCAACATAATATTTTTATTGATTCTTTGGGAATTTCACATCATACACCCCTATCACATTTGCTTCCCTGACCTCCCTCCACCCTAGATAACCCCCACCCAGCAAAAAAAGTCCAATTCTTGTAGTCTATATACTCACTGGTGCGAGGTCAAACTCTCAGCAGCCTGCCTCTAATTGAATTGAGTCTTTCCCCTCCAGCATCCCAACTGGAAGTCATCTAATATAGAGGATGACACCTCAGCATCCTATCACAGTTTTTAAAAGTTCTCTTTGAGGGTGGGAGGGTGGGACCAGAGGGGGGAGTAGGGAGGGGATTGTGATTGAGATGTAACTTGAAGAAATAAAAATTAAAAAAAATAAAACTTTAAAAAAAGAAAAAAATTAACATTTATTTATTAATTCAAATTACAACTCAATTACAGCCCCCTCCCTCCTTTCCTGATTCCACCCTCCTACCCTCCACCCTCTCTCCCACCCTATGTCCCCCTCTCCCACCTGTCTTTCTCCTCCAGTGTGGGGTTCCCTACATATCAGCCCCACCTCAGTTCATCAGTCACAGAAAGACTAAAAGCTTCCTCTTGCTCCGGGTCCCAAGATGGCAGCTCAGCCAGGGTAAAGTGTCACACTTAATAACAGGTAACAAAGTCCATGACTGAGACCTTCTAGCCCCACTTGCTAGGAGATCTGTATGAAGACCAAGTTGCCTATCCTCTATATTTGTATTGGGGAGTCACTCTCCTTTTTATACAATCCAAGATCCCATCCCTGGTTACGCCGTCCACAGTGGATGGGTCTTCTCACTTCAATTAACCTAATCAAGAGACTGCCCTGCAAGAAAACTCATAGTGCTTTCTTCCAGGTGATTCAAAATTATGTGACAATTAAGAATAACTACCACGTATCCCCTCCGTTAAATTGGCCCAAAGATGAAACACCCTGTTAGATCAGCATAGATCATGTTAATTCTGACCAAGCTATAATGTGGGATATTGGTCCTAATGTTCCCAAAGACTTGTACTCAATGAGTTCATTTAATTTAAATTATATTAAAGGCTATATGAAGACTTAGAAAGTTCACTGAAACATTGCTTTGCCTGTCTTAGAACTGTGAACAGATAATTAGACCAATTTCACTGGAAGTAAGTCCTTCGTGTTCTTTGATTTGAATAGATTTTGAATTTATTATCTTTTATTAGCTTACTTTACAACTTAATGTTGTCTAAGTAGACTGTTATTGGCCGATTTTCTTTGAATAAAAACATCATTATTGCCGGGCGGTGGTGGCGCACGCCTTTAATCCCAGCACTTGGGAGGCAGAGGCAGGCGGATCTTTGTGAGTTCGAGGCCAGCCTGGTCTACAAAGTGAGTCCAGGACAGCCAAGCATACACAGAGAAACCCTGTCTCGAAAAACCAAAAAAAAAAAAAAAAAAAAAAAAAAAAAAAAAAAAAAAAAAAAAAAACATCATTATCTTTCTCCTAAAAAAAAAAAAGGTTCCCTTTGATGGTTTCCTGTGTATGTTATTGCTATTTGGGTGGGGGTTGCTGGGGTGAAGGTCGGGGCTGTCAAAGAAGTCTTCCATGTCTCCATTAACTATGCATCTGTGGTCATCGATATTACTGCAAAGGCAGTTTATCTGCTCTTTATGGACCACTGAAGCATGGGTTATGGGCTTCCACATGGTTTCTGGACCCAGATAAGGCCCTGTGATGCAGCTGGGATCACAGACATCAACCTGGCTTCTGGCTACAGCATAAACCACGGACCTCCACCCAACATTCAGTGGCAACACAGGCAGCATAGGCCCCAGACATCAACACAGACCTGGATGCAGTAAGACCAACACAGACCTGACTATCTCCATGGATTTAGGTGGCAGAGAAGGCCACTCTGATCGGTGTGGCTGCTGGAAGCTGCACAGCCACGAACATCAACGTGGCTTCAAGCTGCAGCGTATAGACCATAGATATCCATGTGCCCTCAGTGTCCTGAGATTTTTGGAAGCATTTGAGAAGGATTGGTGTTTGGTAGAGTTCTGCAGTGAAGTCATCATTTTCTGGGCTTATCTTTGCCTTTGATGGGAGATCCTTCTTTAAAAAAACTATTCTGTTGGACAGGGCTTCATATAACTCTGGCTGACTTCCAACACAGAAGTACCTGAGAGTGGTCTGGGTTCCTGACCCTGCTGCTTCAGTTTATGGAGTGCTAAGATTTCAGCTGCTAGCAGCCACGCCTCATTGGAGATTTTCCATTCCTGATTTAGTCCCCTTACTCATTACTGGTGTGTTCTGATTCCCTGCTTTCTCCTGATTCTGTCTTGGTAGGCTGTATATCACAAGGAATGTACCCACTTCCATCAGGTTATCCACATTTGCATAAATTCTTTTCACAGATGTCTCTTGTGATCTCCTTTGTATGCCTGTGGTGTCGGTTCTCATTCCTCTTCTTCCGTCGCTGATTTTCTGTGACAGTCTCAATGGAGCAAAAGGTCCTCTGAAGCACTCATCTCAGAGCCAGCTCCTCCGGGGAGACTTCCATTATGCTTGTGTTTTCGGCCCCATTTCTAGCTGACACCCTACTATTTTCTGCCTCCTACTAATTTTATGCTTTTCCTTTTTTTCTGGTTATTTGAGATTTAACATTGTGTTATGCATGTGGAATCCTCCATTTTGATACAAATATGTATTGCTATAAATTTTACTCTTGTAACTGCTCTTGATGCTTCTATACTTTATAGTGTGTTCTTTTAAAAAAAACTATTTATGCTTTTTTGTCTCAGGAGTTTTCTTAGTTTCTCATTTGTTCTCTGACATATCAGTTGCTCTGGACTGTGTTTAATTTTTTGCATATTTCTGAAATTACTCCTCCTACTGATACCTATTTTCATGAAACTATGTTTTCCAGACTCTTAAGTTTGTTAAGGCTTGTTTTGTGACCAAGCTTAGAGAATGTGTGTTTTGAGAATAATGTGTTTTCTGCTATTGCTGAGGTGTATAAAGTCCATTTGGTATAATGTATAAAGATATGGGAGAGTGAAGTGACATTACCACAGCACAAGGAATTCTAGGCCATGATAATTGAATTTGATTCTCTGCATGATTGAGTTCTATTTAAGGCACTGAAGAAAATATACATTTTTGGAAAGATTCTTTGCCTTTATTGGGAGACTAGCCACAGGGAGGAAGGGCAGAAAACACCTCTGAAAGTGTTGCTATAGTCCAGATAAGAGAAAATGCTCATTAAGCAGGGCACACATTCAGAGATGGTTTAGAGAAAAGAAAGGACCTCTGAAACATTTAGTGAGGCTATAACAACAGGCACATTTCAGAAATATGTAATTGGCAAAACTTCATGGAATTTAGTGAGGCATCAAAATGGGTCCTGGTTTTCCATGCACAGATGTAAATGTGTCTGACACCACTGAGAGTAGATGTCTATGAGGATGTAGGGCAAATTTTGAGAAGGGAGTGGATACATTATGTTCTGAATATCATTAACATAATAAGATTACCTTGAATTATATATGCCTTGCTACCTTTCAACTGTGCTGAGGCTACATGTCCCAACCTGAATTCTGTGTCTATATTGAGTTTTATACCACCCACTTGTAACCCAGATCTGGCCTCTCAGCTCTAGATCTCAATGTACTAGTGATGGAAAACTAATTAAGTGGCTTACATTTCTGACCTGTTTTGCCTTGAGTCAGAGCTTTTTTGCAATGAAATCTTTCTGCATTGTGGGTCTCTCTAAGTCCCACTGGAAAGCACTGACTATGCAAATCCAGGTATCTTCTCCACATTCAAGAAAGGTGTGCAAGGAGTTTTGAGTTGTGCTATTTTAAAAGAATTGGGAAGCAAGAGAGTATTAGCTATGTTTCCTAATTACAATGAAAATCATGGCATGCCTTCTGCTTAATTAAGTGTTGCTAATCATGACAGGAACTGAGGATTCAGCCACAGGCAAGATGGACAAACGCTTTTGCTCTCAATCATCTAACAGGTTAGTAGGAATGAGAGCACAAGGAGGATACTTACAGATATAATCCTTTGCTTTCCTCTTCCATTTCAGAGTTTGTTCTAAGTATTGGGACAATAGATCTTACAGCAAAAGCCATCTCTGTTGCTACATTCAATGGGAAGAGTACTCTGTCTAAGAATTCATTCTGACTCAAGATTGCAACACTCTGTAGTTTCAGATTTCCTATTCTCCTTCCTGCTCTTGTTTCTAGAGATGATCAAAAAGGGAAGGAGTTGCCATCACTTCATTGGGGTGTATATTGGGGAGGTGGGCTATTGTAGATGGATAGGAGACAAGCAGTGCTATCCCCCAGAACATTCTTGAAGAGAAATAGCATAGGGTTGGGGATGTTCCAGGTCATTTGTGTTTACAGCTTGTAGATCACACTGTCCTCTTTAAATGACTGTATGTGCAAGTGCATAAGTTTGTGGTTGGTGTCAGCATCTATTCATTTACTCCAAAGCCATCCAAGGATATTCAGAGTGTTGTAAGGAGGAAAGAACATTTCTTCCTTTTAAGGTATTGGAGAGGATATGTGAAAAACAATCCCACTGATCATTTGGTCCTCAACTCTATGCCTCTACACCTGTCATTTCCATGGGGTTTGACAGATACACTATGTAGACTACAGCATGTATTGCTGTCAGTGCTATCCATAGACTGCCTGATGCATTGGAAAGGATGGGTTCTCTTCCAAGTTGTGCTCAACTAAGTAGCTTCAGAGAACAGAGAAAAGAACATCATGTGAGACTTCTGAAAAGCCATCACTATCCTCTGATAGTGAGATGGAAGAAAACCAAAGGCACCACTGGCTTCTTTCCCTTTTGAAACCTTGGTCCAACCACTCATTCATCCAAGGAAAGTCTTTCTGCTGACAATGTTCTCCTGTATGATTGTCGTGTAATAATAGCCCTCAACAGAGATGTTATTTTAAGAGTAAGAGGAAAAGAGGAAGAAAAGGAGAAAGTAATCATAATGAAAGACAGACATGGGCAGGCTGCCAGTATAGGCACACATGGGTGTTAGAAACATCACTTATATAGTAAGGATATTCATGGGGATTTTGTCTGGAAGTTGCTACCTCCTCTCAAAGCTGGGCCAGGGTGTCATTACCTTCAGAAGTTATAAGGATCTATGGGACTGAACATCTGATACAGTTGTGGATCTCAGGAAAATTACTTAATCTTACCATGTGACAGTTACCCTGTCATAAACGGAGATAATAAAAGTACCTACCTATGAAATTCCTTTTTTTTTAAAGTCATTTGCATAAGGCACGAATGGTGCTACATGCCTGCAATCTCCATAGTTTGGAGGCTAATTCAGGAGAAGCATAAGTTTGAGGTGAGCCTGAACTACACAGTGACTTCAAGCCAGCCTGAGCTACAAACCCTTTCTCAAAGCAAAACTACATATTAACAAAAAGATTAGGTGTCTCAAGGTAATTAGAACCAACAAAGCTTCACACACAGAATGTTGAAAGAATTCTTTTCAAAGGAAACATGTCAAACAGCTAATGCTACTCTCATGCTAAGTCCAGTGCTGCAATAGAAAACTGAGCTGGATACTTACGACCCAGGGACTTTACTGGCCAGCACTGTCTGATGCAACAGACCACTGGAAATATGTGAAGAGGGGGATGGTGCCAGCTAAATAAAAATTTACTAATTAGGCCCATTCCCAGTGGCTTCTTTGCATTCTTTTGCTACAAAGCATGATGTAAAAGTATTCTTTATTTATCTGATTAAATCATCATCTCAGAGGCTTACAGCCTCCAACTACTAATCTAGGCCTAATACTGGAAGCTTCTAGCCTCCATACAATCTAACCTAGGCCTAGAGTGTTTTCAGCCTCTGAGATTTACTGTTGAAAAAGTTCACACTTTCTTGTTCTTTCTGAACTCTGGCTGGCTGGTTCAACTCAGCTGTTCTGGTTCAAACTCATCTCCAAGCTAACTGATTCAAAATGGCTTCTCTCAGCTTCTCTGAATTTCTCTGTTTGACCTCAAACTAACAATCTTTTCTAATCTTCTGCACTCTTTCTCATTCTCTTGATCTTTCTGTCTTTACCTGTCTCTAGCTGGCTCTCTCTTCAACATCTCTCTGTAAAACTCTCCCCATAAAAATTGCTTCTGAATTCAGTGGACCAAAATGCGAGAAACCTCTACTCACTGATTCAACGGAACTGACTGAACTGAATTCAGAGATCCATGTGACTGTCTTCCTGTGGTGTGGGATTAAAGGCATGTACCATCACACCTGGACATAAGCTTTTCTTTACCTGAAACTTGTTCTATACCAAGCTGGCCTTGAACTCAGAGATCTGCTTGCCTCTGTCTTCTGTAGTTAAAGGCATGTCTGTATTCCAGCTGGATCACACAGACTCAGAAGGTCTTTGGATGTGATCTCTTGCCAGAGCATCCATGTTACGAGTTAAAATTTCTCTACAGTGATGTACAAGAGGAGTTAAAGGACAATGCTTCTTACTAATCCACAAGAACAAGACCTTGAGGTATTCTACAGCCTCAGGCAGGGGCATCCTTGCAGCCCTCAGATCATGGATGGGTCCCCGAGATAATCTCAGCAAAAGCTACTACATCGCTGCTCCATGCCAGTACCTCTAGTCTCCTGAGCTCCTTAAATAATCTTCTAGTTTCATGGTCACTTTCCTTGTCCACTACATAGGTGCTTAATAAACACCAGCTGAATTCTGCTGCAAGAATCCCCATCCCTGTCATCTGTTCTCTCTGGTGTTTGGGCTGTTATTCAGATGTCATAACTTGGGGTTTGCTTTTAGCTCCTTCTCCCACCTATTTGCAGGGCTTCATCATTTCCCTAAAATGCTTTTTCCTCCCCTCCCTCTCTCTTTTCTTCTCTCCCTCTCTCTCTTATTCTTTCTATTCTATATACTTCATAGCAAGAATTTCCAGCATTAGCTTCTACAGCTTGCTCCTATCATCTTCCAACACCAATAATAGTGCTACCGTCTCTAAAGCCATCAGATTATTTATTCACTACACTGCTTCTCTAGAGGACATTTCCCTGTTTCTCAACCTGATCAATGCATCCTTTGTGTCATCCTATATCTATCTCTACCTATATATAATTGAACAGTGACCATCACTAATTTCTTTTGAAACTTTAAAGTAACAGTCACCAAGCAGTCACATTTTAACCAACAAAAAAGCTCCCATTCCCAATCTGAGCACATAGGACATGATATAAGCTCCTACTGAGTAAATGGTAGGCTATATCAATTTTTTCATTCTCAAATGCTTATTGGGACGTAGGGTTATTTTGGTAGCCAGGCTCCTTCTGCTCTGGAATTTAAAAATAAAAAGAGAATTCAATTAAAAGTATACACTCAGTCTACCCAGAGCTGTGCCAGAATCATATGAGAATACCCTACATTCCAGCCAATCAGAAATTGCAGTGCGCATAAGCTAATTTAAGAAGTCAAATTAAATAAGAGTTTCATTGGTATATATGCAAGACAGCAAGGATAGCCTTTAAAGCAGAGTATCTTGTCTCCAAATTTCTTGCTTTTATTTTCCTTATTTGAAGAACTCAAAAAGATGCAAAGAACGTGGCAATGTAACATCTTCTTCCCCATTGTCTCCTTAAGGAAGGGCAAGGTCAGGATGTGGGGCTCAGCAGTTACTTAGCTTCCTTTTCTTTTCATTCTTTTCTTTTTCTTTTGAGACAGGGTTTCTCTGTTTAACAGAACCTTGGCTGTCCTGAACTCACTTTGTAGACAAGACTGGCCTCAAACTCACAGAGATCCCTCTGCCTCTGCCTGCTAAGTGCTGGGATTAAAGGCTTGCGCCACCATGCCCGGCCTCATTACTTAGCTTTCCATATTTAGTACTCATTCTGAAATTCAGTAAGCCTGGACTTAACCCTAGACTTCTTTGTTTACTTAGAAAAATCTCTAACAGGTGAATAAAGTTCAAGGTCCTATTCAGATTTTGCTAAGATTTCTGAAGAAATATTTTCCTTATAGACAAACTGGTTTCGAGACCAAGACTAGCCCATTGAGTAGAATGCTTATACAGCAGGAACAAAGCCTTGAATTTGATCCACAGCACATCATAAACTAAGGATTGTGGCACATGCCTGTAATCCCAGCATTTGGGAGAAAGATACCAATAGGTTAGGAGTTTAAGGCCAGCCTGGGCTACATAAAATATCTAAAACAAAACAAAACTACCTAAAAATAAATTAATAGATAACATTCCTATTTCTCTGTTGATGAATTTTTGTTTTTGAGGTAAGGTTTCACACAGCCTTGGCTGACCTTGAACTCACTGTGTTGTCAAGGATGGCCTTTAGTTTCTGATCATCCCTGAATGATGGGATTGCAAACATGCATTACCATGCCCCATTTGTGGTTCGAGGCATCAAAACCAGGACTTTGTGCATGCTGGGCAAGCGCTCTACCATCTGAGCTAGTCCACTGACATAAAAAAAAAAAACAGACATATATTTAGTTCTGTTGAAAGTCTGTGACTAAAAGAATCCATTGGATGAGGCAATGCATTAATCCTGATACTTTGTCATTTTATATCCTTAACATTTGAAATCTGAGAAATGATTATACAAATGAGATGATGACAACTTTCTAGTAAATATGTCAATGAAGTTGGCAGTGTCATCTATATGGCTCTTCCCTTATGGTAATGAGGATACATGAGAAAAGCGGTTGTGAAATCTTCCTTCATGGTTTCAGAGAGCCATTGGGACCACTTGTGTAGTAGGAGGGTCGCTATATGGAGGAGACACTATCCCTTCATGATAGACTTTCAGGCTGTAAAGGGAAATAAAAACCCTTTCCTCCTGAGTTGTTTTTGGTCATAGTCTTTATCATAGAAATAAAAACCTAACTAGGACATTAAGGAAGAGGTATTCCAACCAAGTCATCCCTTGAGTACTCTGGGGGTCAGGGGTGAGAATACTCAGAAGAAATTCAGCTACCCCAAGAGAAGCTATTTGATGGTCCTTAAGTTTATGTCCCATTCTGAACCTCTAAGAGTCTCTACCATTATTTTAAAAATTCAACAAGAATTTCCTGCTTTATGCCAGGAAACATTATGGCATGTAGACACTAAAACTATATTAATTCTTCCTTACTAATAGCCTTTTCCTTTTCAATGGTTTAGGCATGGCGTGAGTGCCCCTCTAAGGTACATTGTGACTGAAAGTTTGGTCTTTGGGGTATTGGTATTTGGAACTGGACCTGGGAGGAGGTAGATCTTTAGAGGTCCATAGATTGTTGGTAGTGTACCTTTGGAAGGTAGCTCTCATGTAACCTCTTGAGTTTTCTGGAAAGGGGTGGTATAAAGGGAACAACAAGGCCTCTCTATCCTTTCTGCTCCTGTTTGATTTGAGCCTACTTGCTCCTACATGCTCCTGCCATTATGTCCCACCATCCCCTGTTGTTACCAAAGGGCCAAATAAATAGAGACATATGATGTCAGACCTGAAGGCTCTGAAGTGGAGCTAAACAACCTCCTTTGGTTCCTAAGCAGTCTGGGGCAGGAATTTTATTGTCATGATGAAATGTTGGCCTACACATTTTGTCTTGGCAACTCATTCCCATCGCTTTTATTGTTTCCTACTTGAATTTCTGCCACAGTCTCCCAACTGGTCCACAGACATCTGCTATTAGATCCCCATACTCCAGTCTTTCATTGCACAAGTGATCTCTTTAATGCTCTAATCTGATCTACCTTCACTTAAAATTCTTCAGTGTTCAGGATAAAATCAGAAGCTTTGACACAGCCTAGAGGTCCCTTTCGATGAAACCACTTAAAGCTGACCCTTATCTCACTCCTCTCCACCAAGGCTTCATGCCCTGTGTCTCAGCCATATGGATCTTCCAGCAGAGGTTAAAACCTTCTGAGTGGCTCCCAGGTCTGTCTCCTCATGGATGAGAAGCCCGGAGTGCTGCATGACACAGTTCTGAGAATGGCTTCATCCGGAGCCATGCACACGCCTCACGCCTCAGCTTCCTCTTATAAGTATTCGGAGTCCACAACAGGCCTTCCTCACAGGAGCATCAGTCAGTTAACATAGAAAATATTCCAGTCAGCCCAGACCACGAAGCATGGTGCTTTGAAATTATTCAGGTATGTTTTTTACTTTAGAGGAATTTTCAAATACACACGAAAACTGAAAGAAGAGTGAGATGGGTAGCATGTGGATTTAGTGACACCTCACTAGCATATCCCTCTGTGTGTGTGTGTGTGTGTGTGTGTGTGTGTGTGTGTGTATACAGAAATAAATCCATGTAGATATATAGCTGTATATATTATATATATATATATGTGTGTTGTATATATGTATGTTCACACACATAGGTATATATATGACATATACTTATCCTTTTAAATAGAAACATTTGTGTGAAGATATCAAGATACAGCACTTTATTTTTCTACTAAAAACTAGGGAGTTTTCAAATATAAAGATAATTTTTGTTGTTTGTTACCCTTTTCAGTGGTAAATTCTAATAAACTTATTTAAAGGTGAAGGACATAAAGAATTATTTAATAATAAACCCTCAATAAGAACAGACCATGCAGAAGTTTGTCTAGGCATAAAGGGCTTTTTCAGCTTCACAATGCTAGTTTCACCCTTACTCTTATTTAAAAAAACACTTTTTTATCTTACAGAAGTTACCTTCTAAGTAGGGACAGGGCTTTTGGTAGTTCTGTGGTTAAACAAGTACATAGTTTGGCTGGACATTCCTTCAGATACTATAAATACCAATGAAAAACATCTTGCCTTCTTTCATAATTTCTTCTCTTGGATTTTCAGAGGAATTCTGTCTTCCAAGTAGAGTTATGTCCTAGTACAAGCTAGATGGCACCATCTGAGGTAAATTAGGTCAATGGTGTCCATTTTTAACACTTAATAAAATACAGCACATCATTTGATTTAAATCAGACAGAAAAGCAAAGTTTCTCCCCACCTGTTATCTCACAGTGCATACTCAGGTACAGAACTTCTCATTGACCCAGACAGACATAACCATGTCATACTGGCGGCTGTTAGACAGATTCAAAGAACAGATGATAACCTGGTTACTGTTGTTAACAAAGGAAAAACAGAGTTCTTAATACACAGTGATCCTCTTTGGCGTGAAATGTGAGCCAGTGAATAATGTTACAGAATATGGTTTCAGGGCCTTGGCTAAGATGAGGTATGTTATCTCAAACCATACTGGTTTGACATAAGAGTTATTTTGTGTAGAAAGTATTTGAATTTGTTTTCTTCCTCCATGTCTCCTCTTTCTCCTCTTCCTCTATCCTTTCTCCTCCTGCTTCTCCTTCTTTGAGACAGGATCTCAGTACACATGCAGACTGGAACTCATGATCTCCTGTCGTCATGTCCTGAGTGCTGGGATTACAGGTCCGTACTGCCATGTCAGTTAAGCATTAGGTCCTTGAAATTCTTTATTTGACTAAAAACAGAGCCTCCCAGGAGAACTCAGTTGTTATAAACACCTTCCCTGAGAGCAACTCTACTCTTCCCTTTTAACATTCTACTACACACAAAGGACGACACTGTCATAAACTATCATTTTTCCTGTTTATGTTCGTTAGGGTCCACTTTTCTTTCTCAAAGCCACATACTATTATTTCACTAATACCTTTTGCTTCTAAGTTAGATGTGCATACTCTAAATGCTAGCTAAGTTGTGTGTCCATGTTCCAAATGTTAACCACCACTCTATGTTACTAGTCACAGTCTTGTGTGTGTGTGTGTGTGGGGGGGGGTGATGCACATATTATTGAATGGTTTTGTTTTCTGTCTCTTGTCAGCTTTATTTTACAGGCTACAATCACAGAACATGATAGAGAAGGAAAAATAATTCTGTTTTTCCTCTACAGCTGTAAGAACCATTGTGATTAGCTATAGTACAAAAAGTCAATAACAGCAAATCATAGAGTGGAGCCAGAACTCAAACCACAACTTGTAAATCTAAAACCACCTGACTTTCTTCAGTAAATACCATGAAGTGTGGCTCTAATCTCAAAAGTAAAATAATATAATGTAATATAATGTAATGTAATGTAATATAAAATCAGAAACATTAGCCAGAAGCAAATACGTTCTAAAGAAAATGAAAGTCACCATGGAAATCAGTCATCTAATTTGTTCTACTTTGTCCAGAGAACAGAGAGCTAAGGGAATATGGAGTAACACATACTTCACATTTAATGGGAATGAACCCAGCACATCACTCAGGGGGCATCTGTTTGGTTGGTTCAGTTTCCTTTGCTATTTAAATAGGATGCCGTAAATTCTAATGCTTATAGATGCGGGAAATGTTCAATACAGCATCTTGCAAAATTTCACCTTGACAATAATTCAAAAGTCGTAGGGAGAAAAATCAGTTACAGGAGTTGAAAACTGCCAAATGATATAACAAATAATAGAGTGTGGTGTAAAGTTTCCCAGGATCCAGTGCTGAATACAGGGCTCACTCACAATACTCAGGGGACATGGAGTCATCAAGAAGTAGGTGCATAGTGCCACACTGAGAGGTGGCACAGACTGGCACAGAGGCAGGAAAACAGATGTATATGAGGACTGAGAGAGCCAGCCAAAGTGTTAAAGATAACATAATAAAAACCTTTTTTTTGCAAAAAAAAAAAAGACTTACTGTAAACAACAAAAGAGGACCTTAATAACAATAGCAAAAATAGCAAACAGAAATAAAACTTCCACGGCTATGGGCCACACTTTTGTCAGGTATTGCTGTCCTGACTTGCTCCTCACTCCAGCCAAGCTTCTTTCAAGCCTAAGCATTCACAGGGGCTCTTTATTCTGCAGGAGACACAAGTTTCTACTTTATCCAGCTCAATCATGCAAAAATTCTAAACTTTTCTTCAAGTTTCAAATCAAACAGTATTCCTTGGTGAAACTTTCCCAAATTCTCCGAGAATATTTTTTTTTACATTTATTTCTTCAAGTTACATCTCAATCATAGTCCCCTCCCTCTTCCCCCTCTCAAGCCCACTCTCCTACCCTCTTCCCTTTCACCTTCCTATCTGCTTTTTAAAAAATTTAATGTGTATCTTTTTCCCCCAACAGCTCCCCCTTTTAGTCCAATAAAAGGCTCTTTGCTTTTAACAATAAATACAATACAAAACAATAAGAATAATTAGGCCACAGTTAAGAAAATTATAAGATATAACATACACTCCCAATGTCCAGTCCATACACAGAGGCTAGCATATCTCTGTAAGTTCAAGGCCAGACTAGTCTACATATCATGTTCCAAGGCAGCTGAGACTACACAGAGAAACCTTGTCTTGAAACAAAACATAAAACCTTAAAAAAAATTTGTCTGGGATTTTCAATATCATCTGTGTCCCATACCTTTGGGAAACCAAGTACATCACTCACTGAATAGTGCTTAGCTTTTAAGAAATAATAAGGTTAAGTATCACTGCCACATTAATTCAGGTCAATACACTCTTAAGTTGGAAACTGATTAAATGGCATGAAGTCATCCATGCCAGTAACATGATAAAAAGAACAACTATGTGCCTTAGGTACTCAGGAAAGGTGATGTGTAGAAGAATGTAAATGACATGTTTGGGCACTAAGACAGATTGATTATATCAATTACCCTAATTCTCTATTTTCCACAACTACATCCTATGTATAAGTAATCTATCCCACCCATGTGACCAGCTTTACCCCATGGGAAGCAGTGTGACTAAGTCTGAACCATTTCTGCGCCTCGCTGTAAGTGACAATGGCTTTGAGTCTCTTTACCTCCACTTCCCTAGTTATGCTGTCTATCATCTCTAGCACCATTGTCTCTCTCTATGTTATCTGTCATCCTCATATCACCTCTATGACCCCCTCTCTCCCCCCCCCTCACTCTGCTTCTATCTTCGCTTGATATGTTATAACGAACAGTTGAGCAATGCTGTTGGGGCTGCATGAGCTACAACTTAGTTGTGTCACAAATGAGACTAACCTGGGTCACGTTCTAGCTCACTATGAGCCGACCTCAGGATCCTAAATGTTCATCTGATACCAGACTAGACCAGTACACAGAAGTGTGGCCCACAGGGTTCACAAAAAAGGAGAACATTTATGAATGTCTATCATTAAAGTTTTGTGGCCTCTTGTTCAGCATTATCGCATCAATAGGGTAATGAATAGCTCAACATTTTACCAGAAAAGACACTGATTTTAAATCACTAATACTACTTTCTCTTATGAACTGTTTTTTTTCCACATACATGTGCATATAAATAATTGACCAAATAATAATAACTCCAGAAATATAGAGTCATGTAGCTGAATGAAATATAAATTTCAACGACATTTAGTGAGTTCATAAAGCCATTCTGATGACAGTGGTCTCAAATCAAGGACAGTCTGATTCCAAGGTCAGTTTCAGGTTTTCAGCTCTGAGGAGACAATATCAGAAAGAAAAAGTGAGGGTAGCAGTGGTGATAAGGTACAAGGGGGAGTGGAAGAGATATTTGCAATGATAAGGATATGGTCATGGTAATAATGGTCATTGATACTTATAAAAATGTTCTATGTGCCAGATGTACTGAGTTTTACAAAATGTAATTTAACCTTCATAATGTTCATATGAAATAGCCACAAATTTTAATGTAATTTTACATATAAGAACTTGGGCTCAGAATACTTAAGAAGCTTATCTGAGACCATGTAGTTCTTAAGTAGAAGAGACCTGGCATATACCAGCATATGCATAGTGCATTTTATGTGTCATTCCATTTTGGCTAATTGATTACTAAAAATTGCTCCATCATTGCTTGTGCAGTGGGTCTTGTTTCCCAGTGCTCTTAGCATCCTTCAAGTACCTTGCAAATAAGCCCAGAAAAGCTCTCTGGAAAATGAGAGATCATGTAAGAGGGACCCCCCCTCCATTTCTATATCCCTAGACCAAGCTATTTGAAACCAGACAGCCCCAGTTGACTCATCAGCCAACCACCAGCCCATGGTGAGATCTCCACACCAGACTTAGATAAGAACTGGAAGGCCAATTTGCACATTTGTGAGCTAACCAAAAAGTTATTGTTTTAAGCCATTTAACTGTAGAGTGGCTTGTCTCCAAGCAACAGATAAAGGACAGAGTTTACCTGATGTATGCAAGCATGTCAGCCACACTCATCAACTGGAATTGGCCCTAAGGTCTGAAAAAGGACAGGTACCACAGGTCAATTCTCATACTTGGCACACAACACTGGACACAGCTTATGAGCCTGTGGCTTCCCAGTTTTCCAAGTGTGGAATGTATTGTACTGCTGTGCTACACACAGCTACACAAACCCTGTCCTGTCACTATTTTATTCTGGCCATTCCTCCTTCCAGTGTCCCATGATCAAGGGGCAACATTGACTCACAGTTTCCTCTGCCCTATATGAACTCAAGGCAGCCATGTGTGGTCAAACATGGCTATTTCCTAAACACCAGCTTCAGTGTTTAGAATACCAAGCATCTTCAGAAAGATGTTCTAGAAATTGTTCAAGTTCCTGATTCAATGGTCCCACTAATATATTCTAGAAAGAGTGTTTACATTCTCTGTAATATAATGCTAATGATATACCAAATAGGATGCTATAATTTAAATTATCCATACATGAACTTATCCTAAGTAACTATAAATCCTTCAAAGTCAGACAGTGTATCTTTCCTTCTTTGACATCACCATGATTAGTGCCAAGCCTAACATATTATGTTCTTAGTATAGTTTATGAAATCCAACAATCAAACAGTCCATCAGTCAACAAACCATATGCTTTGTTGAGGCCTAATGTCATACTGAATCATCAACAGGACCACAAAAATGGCACTTTTCTAATAAAGCTTTGCACAACACATTTATGCACTGTGTACCATCTTGATATATCCAGGGTTTCCATTTGGCCTACAAGATCTTTGCTTTCTGGATCACTTTAATGTGCAGTCTCCATAAACAAATGTAGAATATACTTTCCTTCAGTATTTCTACCAAAACAAAGATCTGGCATTAATTGGCAATATGTGGCAACATCTGCTGAGCTCTCTGTTGGTCTATGCACTGTATATTCAGATGCTGATTTCTATGCCCAGACATCTGGTTACAGATGGCATGGTCAAGTACCTCTCAATGTTATGTAAAAATTGTTTTCTATCATCTCTGATTGGTCAATACAGAGTTGATCAGACTATGACTGCACATAAGAAGACAGAGAAGGTAGGACATCCAAGACCAGCGAGAAGGTTCCAGGTCGAGAAAGCAAAGAGGAGCAGGGGAAAAGAGGAGGAAGGGGCCACTATGCAGGTGGTGGAGAAGGAAGGTCCCCATGAGGCAGAATGGACCATGAGGACACACTTGGAACAGAGAGAGCCAGGTCAACTCTGAGATAGCAAATAATGGACATTTATCTGGATGTTAACAGCCTAGTCATTTAGAAAGCTCAGAGCCTGCCCAGCATAGTGCCGGCAGCTTGTTAATAAACATATAAAGTCTTTGTGTCCTTTATTCAGGAGCTAAATGGGCTAGAGTGGGCATAGAAATCCCTGAAGATATTTGGGAGCAAAAGGGGGCATACCAAGCCCCCAAATTTACTACTATAACCACTATTAAACGTTTTTGCCAGATACTATATTTTCCATTATGCCAACATTTATTACCCTACTTAAAGCAGCATTCTATGATGATCCCTGCAACCCAAATTCAGCTTTATTTTTGAAGCACTTATTTGTCTTCCAATATAAACTAATAATGCCTGCCAGATGGTAAGTGTTCAAAGAATGCTTGTTGACTGAAAATTTACAACCATAGATATTGTGGTAGACAGAGCCTCATGTGAACTTCAAGATTCTCTCCTCGTGGCATGCACAACCATAAATCACTTCTATTGCAGTGAAAGCAAGACCTGGTAAGATGAAGGATTATCTGGGACCACCATACCCATGATTAGTTATAGTTTATGACAAAAGTGAAAAGTTACTTTTTTAGACAGGCTCATGCTATGTAGCCTAGGTTGGTCTCAAACATATGTTTCTCCTGTCTCCAGCTCCACCCTGATGGGCATGCAGACATCAGTCAATGTACCTGGTAAGATGAAGAGATGCTTCAGGTGGGACTAAGGTTCTTATATTAATTACAAAAGGTTATCCTAGATGGATCTTGTCTTAGTTAGGGTCTCCATTGCTGCAATGAATCACCATGACAAAAAAGCAGGTCGAAGAGAACAGGGTTAATTCAGCTTACACGTCCACATTGCTGTTCATCACTGAAGGAAGTCAGGACAGTGCAGGAACTCAAAGGGGGCAGGATCCTGGAGGCAGGAGCTGGTGCAGAGGCCATGGAGGGGTGCTTCTTACTAGTTTGCTTTCTATGGCTTTGCTCAGCCTGCTTTCTTATAGGACCCAGTACCACCAGCCCAAGGATGGCATCACACACCATGGTCTGGGATCTCCCTCATTGACCATTAATTGAGAAAATGCCCTACAGCTGGATCTCGTAGAAGTAGTCCCTCAACAGAGGCTCTTTCCCCTTTGATGACTCTAACTTGTATCAAGTTGACACAAAACCATCCAGTACAGCTCTTATCTAATTAGGAAATGCATTAGTTACTTTTCCATTGCTGTGATAAAATGCTATAAGCAAAAGTGATTTACAGAAGAAAAAGATTATTTTGGTTATGACTACAAATGGCTAAGAATTCATCTTGGCAGGGAAGCCTGGCAGCATTTGGCAGGCATGGTAGCAGGAGTGGAAAGTTGAAAGATCACATCTCAATCACAAGCATAAAGCAGAGAGAGCAACCGGGAAGTAAGGCAAGGCTATACACACTTTTCAGGAACATTGAAGTAAGAGTGAGATCCTCAGAATCTATCTTTAAAAGTCTGATCTTCAAGGTTCCCTTGGGTGGTCTAATGTGCCCACAGCTAAGATGGCAATTGGGCAGTGAATGATTGGCATTGGGGGGGGTTTATGAGAAATCAGAACTTCCATGCAATAATTGTATATTTGCCACGGGGGCCTAAGGGTCACAAGAGGAGGGTTGTTTTGTGACAGTGGTTCTCCAAACTTTCATGAGCTTTTGACAACTTATTTTTCTTGGAGAGATGATTCCTTCTGTTCAAATGCTTCCCAGAGGCCAACTTATGCTGTGAGGCTCTTGATGTATTATGTTCTCTAAGAGCTGCTTTGGAGACTTCCCCTTCCCTCCCAAGACTGTTGTAGCATAGGGAGAAATGACATCCAGTTTTCTTCTTTTTTTTTTTTTTTTTTTTTTGTAGTTGGTGGCGCTGCCTCTTTTTTTTTTTAAATACATTTTTTTTTCTTCAAGTTACATCTCAGTAACAAACCCCTCCCTATTCCCCCTTCCTA